>VXAX01003036.1:876927-1063692 GCA_013399835.1 Leptocoma aspasia | reverse complement strand
TTTTTTTTTTTTTTTGATTAAGAAAAGAACCTGAAAAGCAATTCCCTAGATTTTCTAAAAAAGTTCAAGAAAATATTTGGATCATCAGGTATTGTAGCTGGTCAATTCTGAGCCCTGCTCTGGACCAAAGCCCCAGTCACAGAGATAACAAGGAACTCATGAGGTCAGAGATTAATTCTTTCAGAGATTATCCCATAGAAGCACCTTGCATAAAAGCAGGTTACTTTTCTTTTATTCATTGTTTAAAAAGAGAAGAAGAAAATTTGTTTTCTCCTAGGAGTCTAAAGTAAATCAGAAATTTCTGACTAAAAAAGGGGAGTGAAGTGTAAATGCATTTTTCTTTTATTACATTGAGGGGAAAAAAAAACAACAAAACCCCCACATTCTGTGACATCCTGATTCTTTCAGCTGAGACTCCTGGCATTCTCCAGGCATTTCTGCAGGGAGGACAGGCTACTGGGGCTGCACTACGGGGAGTCACAGCTCACTCCCAGTTTCCTGGCTTGTACTTGGAGTGAAATAACCTGTCTGACACCTACAGTATGCTCCTTTTTCCTGCAGTTATCACCTGAGCAGTGTTATTGCTGGTATTGCTCTTTTTTGCTCTTCTTTATTGCTCTTCTTACTGGCTGTTTTTCCAGATGGGTTTTTACAAGAAATCATAGGTCCTCTTCAGTTCTTTGGGATAATAATTGAAAATTAAATGTCGCAAATACTGACCTTCACAACAAGGTTCTGGATCGTTAAACCTGGACTTTGATTTCCCAGATAGATAGGTTGCTGCAAAGCTTTATGAGGTGTGAGAGGATAAGATGACCTCACTTCAGGATTTCCATACTGTCTGGTTCCTAGATGTGCTGATATTGGATACTTACCTGCTCAGCACCCAGACCAGTCTGGGTCAGAAGCTGAGTTTTCAAGCACTCCCACATGCTGTAGGAAATGTTTGGATAAGGCTCCAAAACAGATGGACATTTACAGTTTTACACTCTGAGAAAGCTTTCCCAGGTCTGATCCTCTGTCCATCCTGCTCGGTTGTCTTTTGCTGACCTTCTTCCCTCACCCTTTTTTGCCTTCTCCTGCAGGGTTCAGCACTTAAGGTTTTGATTCCATGGCTCTGAGCCCTGGCAAAACAAGACATGTGACTTCTCTGGATATCAGATGTGAGAACTCTAGGGGTCTGACACTTCTCCCTTGACTTTCAAATGTCTGTTAGATCACTTCTTTTCCTCCATTTGGAGCTACTGCTCTTTCTAAGGTCTCCCTTCTGGTGGCAAGACCTTTCTAAGGTTTCCCTTTGAGCAAGTGCAGGATGCAGAGCTCAGGCATTCCTCACAGGACTGAGCAGTGTCAAGCACAGCCTCCTCCAGGCAGCCACAGAAGCCCAGGGGCAACCAGTGAAAAATGTTGCTTGCATGGGAGGGGTTGCCAACACTGGTGTGACTCCCAATGCTACCAGATTATTGTGGCCTCTGGAATTAATTGTTGCCTCCAGAATGAAGTCAGCAGATGTACTTCTGTTGTGCAGGCCATAAGAAAAACAGATTGTGGCATTGTGGCTTTTGCCTGAAGCAATGCACTGTGTCTCAGGTGACCAGTGCTTCTTTATCCTTTGCACTGCAAGTGGCTTGTTGAGCCCTTCTGGCACACCCCAAGTGACTCCATGTGCTGTGAGCCCAAGTACTGCTACACACAGGTACTTGCCAGTAGGTCCCAGATACACATGCATACACAGACCTACCTGCATACACAGGAGCTTTTCTTTCCATGCAGTACTCACCTTTCTTTAACATCAATGTGTGTCCTCTTCTGTTTCCACCTGGGCAAAATCAGTCCTCACAGTCCCAAGACATCAACAGCTTGTAGGTATTGCCATTACCATCTCTGAGAACATTTTAAAGACAAGTAATTAGTCAACAAAAGCTCTTCTATTCACTCTCCTTTCCAACTTACCTTGTTCTGTACCATCTCAACAAGAATTTCCTTTTAGCATCAAGAGACTAGCACAGTGTAAGTAATGAAAAATGTGCTGTCATTTAACATGTCTAATCTAAACTAAAGACTGAGATTTAAAGATGCTTTGGCATTCTGAACACTCCAAGAAGCAAATTCAACACAGCTGGCTCAGCAGTCAACAAATAATTACTCTACAGTGATAGACTGTCCTGTATCCCAGGACTCATTACTGGATTCCATATACAGCTTTACAAAGCAAACAGCATTTGTGTATTCTTAGCACTCTATCAGCTTCATTATTCCTGATTTGAATGCCTGATAAACCAACAGCCTCAGATGCCGGCCTTATAAATGAACCTGAATGTTTGCTGAGCTCCACATTCAAGATAGTTTAGGCCAAGGGATTTCAACATACCCAACATTTTATAGAGCCACATATTTTTTCAAAAGGATTTTAAGGAAAAAAAAAAAAGCCAAATTAAAAAATGGTCATTATTGTTGTCTGTGGTAAATTGGAGTTGATAAAAAGGATTGTTTTCTAGCTTGTACAGCAACGTGCAGTGTGGGGAAGGAATAAGAAAAATGCATTTGCTTAACCTTGGGTTCACAACCCCTTTGGATAGTTGCTTTTCCTTGGCTCTTTGCAGTAGTCCTTTTTCCAGTATCTGCTCTCCCTGTCTGCATTTCAAGGCCCCTGAGAGCCATACAGTTTATACTTTTTTTCAAGCTGACATCTTAGGACATAATGTCCAGGGCATCCTTTCACGCTTTTTGTATAATAAGACCTCAGTATTACATACAGTTTTGCCTATGGTATCTGCCTAAGAAATTTAATTATTTGATTCAATATTTGGAAAAAAGCTTGTAATATGCATAAGGCTTTGCTGAAAATGGCACAGAGAGAAGGAGAGGAGCCCAGAAATAAACAGAGCAATGGAACATGCCATGGTCCTTACATGAACACTGAAAATTTCCTCACTGCTGCATGTTATATGAGGGACAAATATTATTTTTATATTAGCCTTGAAAGCCCAGTTTTCCCATAGGTTAAAGCTCACCAAGACTAAGGTCCTTTCACTGCTCACAATGAGATTCTGGTTGAGCCCTTTGAAGAGCTTTTATGCCCCCCCTTAATTTTGGTTAAAAATGAAGCCATTTCCTCCTTTAAAAGCTCTTCTTCCTCTAGGGTTCTGTTCCTCCTTCTCTCTATGGACTCTTCTTTATTCCTTTTCCTTTCCTCAGCTAAACTCATGCTAATAGTCCCACTTTAATGTAACTCTTTTCATTATAATCCCTTTTCACACCAATACTCCAAAATATATTGCCTATTATAATTTTCAAAAGATGCTGCACTTTATTTGTTTCAAGTTTCTTTGCTTTGTAGTGTCAGCAAGCAAAATATAAAAAGTATGAAACCCCTTCAAGGTGTTTGTAGCCTTTGAGCTTAAGAGCAAAGATTGGAACTAAACTACTAGCTACATGTATTTGTTCACATTCAAGAAACATTAAAATAATATTTTGCTCTAGTATTTTCAGCACTACATTCATGTTGCAGAGTGTTCTTTATTCCATACCTGACACAAGTATCCTAGCTAAAGGACTTTATTTTGGGGAACTTGAGATATAGTTAAGGATATAGATTTAAAATATCAATAGATTATATTATACAGATCTATTTGTCAGATTGCCAGTCTTAAACACCTTCAGTTAAATTACCTGTAGGAGGAATTATTTTGTAACACAGGTTAATAATGAAAATAATTAGTCCAAGCTATCCAAACTAGTGAGCACAAAAATTGTTCCTAAGACTGTGTTCTTTGGAGGGGTAAAAGCTTTTGCCACAGAAGAGAAAGATCACTTTTATTATTACAGCAACAAATCCAGGTGCCTCCTTCACATATATGGCACAATAAGGAATTTACAAGTTTTCTTCCCTTTGAAAGATTTTTAAGGATTAGAAAGATTAATGATATTTACCTGTATATGGGTTTTTCCTATGCATGGATCTGTCCTGTGCTGTGCCTTCCACCTAGAGATGTCTGAGCTATGAGGAAATGGTTAAAGCAGAGAATACCATGCCTGCTGAGCTATCCAGGGCTCCAGAAGTAAGGAATAATGTTTGGTGCCATTTGGTAGCCACCTGGCCCTCTGGAGAATGCTAGGCATGTCCCTGCAGAGGGGCTGCTGTGGTACAGTACACACAGGCTGAGGAGCCCCAAATGGAGTTAGAGACGGTTCATTTTCTAGTGTTGCTGGAGACCAGCTAGGGATTAACAAAGAAAGAATTGCCTTGCCAGTTTATTCATTCCTGTCAAGAAGGCAAGCTGTTATTTTGAAAGGAGCTAACGACACGACGGTGAAAACCATATAAGCTGAACAGAAACTTCCCCTGTATCCTCCAGCCAACTGTAAATTCAGCCAGCAGAAATCTTGGAAATGATACAAGCTTTCCTGCTTTGAGAGCACTCAGGTTGGGGTGCCAAGAATAAATCTCCCTCTGAGGGAAACCTCTGAAGTAACTGCTGTTGACTGAGCTGTTCCTGGCTGTGAAGGCAGAGCTGAGTGTGGCAGACAGTGTCATGCCATGCCAGATGCTGCATCCCCCTGGCCCTGTTTACACCAGATTTTGCCTTACTTGTCAGTGCAGGAAGAGAAGGAAATGGTGCAGTCCCCCTTCCTTTGCCTCAGACTGGCAACTCTGGGCCTCTCCTTCGATTTACTTACTCTGTGCTGTCCCAGAAAGCGGAGACAGTCATAAACACCATTTAACTGGTTGATTAAGTCAATTCACAGCTGCTTTTCATCACCAGAATTTTGCAAAGCAACCATTGGGTTGAGTTGGGACTCATTATTTTGAGTCCCTCTATGAGGACAGAGCACTAAGCTGCACAAAGACAGAGTTGGGTCAGATCAGCATCCCAAAGAAGGGCACATGCAGCAACCAGGAACTCTGACTTGCAAATAATTCCTGGCAGTGACCTTTTTTGGCTGTAAGACGGGAGAATAGTTTCTTAAATGTTTACAGCATGCTGCCCACCTGTATTTCACTAAACAAGATGTAATATACTTTCAACTAGAAATTTAGCTACTGGAAAAAAAGCAGAAAATATATAATTCATGAAAGAACCAGAATTTCAGTTAAGGCAGTTCATGCTAAAATACCCTGAGTCTTAAGCAATGTCATAAACTCTTGGCTAATGCATTCATAATCTAGCAATTCCTATCCACAGATCCTAGGAAAGATCCAGCAAGTATTTCCTTGAAGACTTATTAAACTGCAGCTCAGTCCAATGTAGTTCCTTTCTCAGTTCCTTAAGCCAGGTTCCTAGTGAAAACTCCTACTGACATTACTCAGCTTGGATGAGTGAGGGCTGAATAAGGCCTGTGGGATTTAGCTTTCTAAGAACCATGCTCAGTCTCCTTTTCCTGTGTCCACAGTCTTCTGAATTGGAAATCTTTCTCACCACCTGGTCAAGGGTGATCTATAAACTCTCTTCATAAATTCATTCCAAATCACTGAGAAGAACATTTATTTTCTGTGTTATTTATTTGAGGTTACTATGGCTATAGTTACCATATACAAATTTAGGTTATTGCAAACACACACTAATGAGAAACTACTCAGCATATATATATATATAAAGAGATAAATGGTCTCAGTAACATTAAGAAAAAATCAAACCCCAAAATTAGAATTAAATTATTTCCTACACATTCTGGCATTATGTACAAATTAAAATGCCTCTGACATTGATTTTATTTGACAAATCTCTGTCATAACTGCGATAATTTTATTCCTCTCCATCATCTCTACACCCCAAAACCCTGGATTATTTTCTATATTCTGAGTGATTAGTGAGGTTGCTAAACAGTTTTTCCACTGGATGTTCCCCCATGTAGGAACCACAATTTTTAGGAGTGAGTGCAGTCCTAAACCAAATGGAGACACATGAACGAATTTGTAACCCCAGCTGTCCTGTGATTGTGCTGTTTAGTCCAGCAACTCCCACAACACCATTATTGCCAGTCTGATGACTTGTGGCAGTTGGGACCTGTTTGCTGCCTTGAAGTTGCCTTTAAAGTTGGCTAGATGGTGCTAGAACATGCTGCATTACATTAGCGAGCATATGGCTCACATTCTTCTTACTGCTGATCAGAGACTGCTTTAAACTTGGGTTTACAACGTGCCTCCACACTTCAAAATTGTAAAATGAGCCAGTTCTACAGCTCAGTCCTGGACTAGAAACTATTAACAGTGCACTGCTAACTAAATACTGATTTGGTTTTAAGGATGATATTTTTTTTAAATGTAAATTTAAAAATCCCTTCCATTGCCATAGGAAATAGCTACTTGGCCATGTAACAGGGCTTTGTAGCTCTGAAGCTTTGTCTTCCTTAATAAAGGCATTTCTACCAGTTGTGCAGCTTTATTTTTCTTGCTGCCACAAATCTTGACCCTTGATCTCTCCAACTGTCTTTGCAGGGTGGTTCTGTGTTTTTATTTGCTTGTTTGGCTGTAACTCACTTGGGTCCACATGTAATTTAATTAATATGGCAGAGCTGCCGACACAGTTGTGCACAGCCTGAATTTATATTTTCATTTGGCTGGTCAGAAAATTGGTTGCAGTTCAAAAGGGGTATGTCATTCCAGATCTCACACCCTGGTCTGTGGACAGCTACACACACATAGCAACAGCTGAAATGAAAATGCAAGTCTCAAAGGACATTTAACCTCCAACATTTTCAGCTTTTCTTATCACCACTGACCCCACATTGCATACTGGCCTTTCCACAAAGATAAAAAATGGATTCAAGCTGATGAAAAAGGAGTTATAGCAAATAAACACAATGTATATCTATACAGTCCTCATATTCTGCTTGTAAGTAAACAATTGCTGATATTTTATAACTAGCCTTGGGAAGATAATTTGGACCTTTGCTGGTGTGTGCTAGCTGACTGCTGTAAAGCCTGCAGGAGGATCCTACCCCTGCACAGTGATTTCCAGGCACGTGAGCAAGCTGACCACAGCTCAGCCACTGCCATGGAGGTAACTCCATGTTTGTAAAATAGCAGCAGGTTCCCTTTCACTTCCAAAAAAATCTCTTTAAAAAGATATTTTTTTGCAACCCGTGTACTGGAGAAAACACACACAAAAAAAAATAAGAGAACTGACACAGAGAAAACACTTTTCTGTTAAGGTAATATTGATACAGCTGTTTATTGCCCAACACACTGAGGAAAACAATACCTTATTGAGGTCAAAGGGCTTTCAAATAAACATCAACACACTTTCTACAGGAGTAAGTTTCAAATTATTGCAGAAGGACGTGTCACATGAATGCAGATCTCATTGATTCCTTCATTCAGGATTTGCTGTTGTCAGTGCTCCTTGAGCAAGAGGTGTTGAGCAAGTCTCAGGCCACAGCACTGGGCTGCTCTGTGTAGTATGAACTAGAAGGAAGCTCTGGGCTGGATTTCAGTGCAATCAGAACAAGAGGGAGGTTTAAATGTTCAAAGAGAACAGAGTGATGGTTTGTCTGTCTGGTGACAGTCCTGAACAATGTGCTACTGAGGCTCGTGAGGTTTCTTTTTTCCTTTCTGTTTTTTTCCATGCAAAGCCGAACCACAGCAGCACCAGATACCTAGATACTCCTGCTCAAGATGCAACAAGAGAGCTAATCTCAAACTGGTTGAGAGAAGCACATAAAATCTCTTCTGGTTGGTGAGCAATTGGCATTTGAGTTAGTGACTGAAATGGGAGGAAGAGATGATTTTTCCTCTGGATGTGTTTGTCTGGGCTTGTACATAATCTGAGAACAGCTAGAGATTCATACTTTTTAATCAGAATAATACCTGCTGTGGAAAGCCTCCCAAAGGCTTTCCAAAAGCCTCCCAAAACTTCTAAGAGCTTAGGTGACTGCTGTGCTCACCTGTGGGCAGATGACACTTAGCTGATTGTGGCCAGAAAGTAGGTCAAGTGAGAGTTTTGATTTAGGCATCCAGAGAGAGAGAGATGCTACATATTGAAGGGACAGTTCTGCTGAAGATAGGTCCCATGATCAGTGTAAAAGATTAATTCCAAGATAAAACCCAAAACTTTCCCTCTAGTGCTGGGCAGCCCTAAACACAGCAAATACTGTGAGTGGAGCTTTTCATATTGCACTGTGACAGTCCCAGGCCAGGCCTCTGCTCTTGGCCCTGGTCAGATAACACAAATGATGGCCTCTTCTAAGGTCAGCAAGGCAGGGAAGAGGCAGGAGTCACAGGGCAGGACAGCTGAAAGGCTGCAATGATAACTAAGTTGCTTGGCAGATACACATGAGTGATCACTGACCTCTCTGTTAATGGGGATCTGCTCCCAGGAGCTGCTTCCTCCACCTTAGCCAGCTTCCAGACCACTGCAACAGAAGAGATACACAAACTTAGTGTTCCTTCTGAAAAGTAACTCAGACTGCCCAGCACACCTCTGTGACCACAGCACCTGATCAAACTTGATTTTAAATTACCTAATTTAATTGTAGGAAATGGCCTTTGGCCTTATGCCACTGCTTTTAAAAGAATTGCTTCAGCTCCAGTCATTATATTTATGCATGAACCACCCACTTTGATATGGAAATTGTTGCAGCCCAAAGGGATTTCATTAAGTAATTAGGGAGGAGAGCATATAATGTCATTTGCTGTAACTGGATCTACAGAGTCAATAAGTGACCATATGTGCATGAGCCTGGAGCATTTCAATACCCTTAGCATCCTTGTGAAAAAGAAAAACAATGCAAGAGGGATCTCCTTTATCTGTGACACAATCTTGCAGTATAGGCGTATTTTCATTGCTTAAAAGAATTGCATGAGCCATGCTGTCATATCAAACTGCACTAATCAGCCAGATTTATTGTCTGCCTGGAAATGCTCTGCAAGCAAAGAGCTTTGTGGTTCCAAGTCTAAGGCTTGACAAGCACTGTAAGAATAAAACCTGCTTTCTATCAGAGCTTTCAGAATCAGGCCGTATTTTGCATTTATATTCCAAGTTTGCTACTCTTAAAGGTCAGTTTTGTTTTTGAGTCTGAAAGAAATTCATGTTATTAAGTGTTAATGCAGCTGTAAATACAGCTTTCTAGCTTTTTTTCATTATTATTTGTTCTCCTGTTCTGTTGGCTAAAACCCTAGACAGCTGGTGTTTGCTAGATTGCATTCTTAGGGTGAAGAGTTTGTCCTGCATACACAGAATGTGTTCATTCCTCAGGAATCAAGTGACCACACCAGAGCTAAACAATACATAAAGCATACAATTTATTTTGGACTATGATTTCTCCAGATGCTTAAAGCTGGTACATTTATTAACTTTTGACTACAAACCACTGATTTTCAGTAGAAAAATGCATAAAAGAAAGAGCAAAATCTTTTACTGGGAGACATTATTTGGAGCTTTGCTAAATTCTTGCTGCTTTCATACCTTTTAATTTGCAGCACAATCTCTGAATGCAGAAACAAGACAAAGTGGATGAATTTTCATTTGCAAGAAACTTATCATTAAGGCCAAATGTCTTGAACTGACACTGACTGCACTAAAGGAAAAATTTCCATTGGATTTTTGGGAGCTGGGGTGGGCCTTGACTTGAAGGCAGAGTAGGTCATCATGTGCAGCAGTTCATGTCTGGTTTGCCATCCAAGCCTGTGCTGTTTAAATGGCACCAGAACTGCTGCCTGAGGGAAGACCCTCTCTGAGTCCCACCTGCAGCCACCAAGAGCAGGGACCATGGCCTGGAAAAGGTGTAAAGGGTTTTTATCCTTTAGTAGCACAGTTATAAAGCACCTCAGTCCTGCCAAGAAACCAAGAAACCAAAAACAGACTCTTTTCCAATCCTTTTCCTAATCCTATAGTGTTCAGGAATTGATGACACCAGCAAATGCCTGTGCTTTTTGCAGTCAGACTGCCAGCACGAGGCTGCCCATCTCAGACTCTGCATCACTGTGTGCTGAAATGTCACCCCATGCTCTAATTAAACTGTTGGCACACGCTGAATAAATCCCTAATACTCCATGTGGAAAAGCCCTGGACACACATATTTTCACAGAAACCAAGGTTTCTTTAAGCAGAGGGGTTGGTGGGAAATTAAAGACATTATCAGTCTTGTGTATGGTGCTGCATTATGTAGGGAAAATATAGGTCATGTTCAAAAATAAACCATGTTTGTGCTTAATTTCCACTATTGGATTCAGTTTAATTTTGTTTATTTATGACAGTAAAGTTGCTCAAGGGTGTGAGGCCACACCTAACTAAAGGGACATAATACTTTTTTTCCTTCCCAAATGTGTTTCTGTTGTCTCACTGCCATCTGACTTTGAACCCCCACTCCTGATAATTTGGTGATTCCAGGTGAGGTTGTGCAGGGAGCTGGAGTCATTATCAAAGCAATGGGTGGTTATCAAGGCAGAAGAAATGGGTGAGGAGAGTGTGATATAGCACAGGATGTCATGGGTGTGTTTGCAGATGGTGTAATGGAGAGTTCCAGCCTCCTACAAGGTGAAACAATTCTACTATTTGTGTCTGTTTATGTGGGTATGCACTAATGATGCCATGTGTGCAGTGACTTCTGCTTCACAAATATGGCTTTTTTTGCTGGTTGTCAGTGCCTGGCTGGAGGATCCCAGGGCAGCCACTGCTGAGGGCTGGAGGAAGCAGAGTGACAGGACAGAAGCAGCGAAAGACTATTTTGTACATCAGCAGCTGTGTGTGCTCCCTTGGGAGCCAGCAGCTGGAGATGAATTCACACGATGGCAGCTGCCTATGAAATCTCCTTTGGCAAAGCCAATAACCGAGGATGCTTAATGCACATTGTAAATCTGTCATTTTAAAGTGCTTCCACTACCTCCTCAGACCTGGGAACGCTCTCTCTGCCCTCCAGGCACCCCACATGAAGGCTTGGTCTTCATCATCAGGGAGATAAACTACCATGTGCTGAGCTTCCATCAGGGAAGCTTTGCTTTTGCTGCAAAGCTCATTTGTGGACCTAATTTGGATAACGGATACGAGTTTCTAAATCATTTAAGGCACAACAACACAAAAGCCTTCACTATGGTTGGTACCAGGTCCCCACAGGATTATCTCTGTGCCAAGTTCAGCTTGGTTCAGTTGGTATGGGTAAAGATATTTAAAACTGATTTTTCTTCAGTGAAAGGCAGGTGTGCCAAAAACTAATTTCAGTTAGTAGTCAAAGGTAGAGGTTTATTGCTTAAAATTTACTAAAAGACCAATGTAGTAGTTCAATATATGAAAAGGCCATAAGATAAATGTTATACTAGATTACAGTAAAATTTAGTAATAAATTCTCATCCTAATTGTCACCAGAAACCTCCATGACATAGAATGACAAGTGGTCACACTTGCATTCAATATGCTCCTCATACCAGTTGTAGGCCAGCCAGCAGAAACCATACCTTTAGGACATCCACATATGCATGTTGCAAATACAAACACAGAAGGAAACCAGAATAAGACCAGTATTTGGCACCTTGTCTGTTTAGCAGCACAGAGAACTTCTGATGTAAAATCTTGGTCTGTATTTCCCTGCAAAATTACTTAGACTCTACTTCTGACTCTCTGTCCACATAATTAAAGCTATTCCATTTTGAAAAATAAACTGATATACCATAATTTAAATGGTCTTTGGAGTATTACAAGTAGTTTCACCTGGGTATTAGGATGTCATCTTACTGGTATGAGAAATCATAGCCCATAATTTCTCAAGCAGAGACTCCAACATTTGTCTTTGTGTTGGTAATTATATGTAAAAATCGCAAACAGATATATGTATCATCCTTCCATGCATCCACAAAAAATCAGTCCTGGAAATCAAGGTGGCTAAACCCAACAAAAACTTATTTTTCCTTCTTCGACGATATCTTCAATTCTAATGTGGTTGAATTTCAGGGAGGACTCAAAATTTCTCATATTTGCCCTGAATTGTATCAATACCAAAAATTACTTGAAATAAATATATTAAAGTTTGTTATTTTGAGGCAAGTAAATTTCTGAGCAATCCTTTTAATATTCTTCTCAAAAACCTTTTATATTTTAAATAATTTTGTTACCAAAAGAAATAAAAATTTTAATAAGTTTGATTTTCTAAATAAAGGAGACTGGTATCCTATCTCCATAACTCCATGAAGAACCTATATGTTAAGTTTAAAAATTACATAAAGAGGGATAGATACATACATTATTTCCATAAATAATGGACACAGGTGGATAGTAGTCTAATCATAATTTCAACTAGACCTGTACAGCTTGCTGAGGTGTTGCTTCTCACCAGGGCTTTAACTATTGGTTTGACAATAAGGGTCAGAAATGGCTCATAAACTGCTTATTCTGAAAGCCCTACAGAACATTCTGTAGACACATTTTTGAAGGCAGACGAAAAGTCAAGTTTGCATTGTAGATGGTTTCTTGGGGTTTTTTATTCCAGTCATTCATGACTGCTATCATGAGCATCTTATTAATTGGATATTGTTGTCATATGTTTTCCCAACTTATAACTATCTAGCCATTTTTTTGTTTGTTTGTTCTTCACATATACAAAAAATAGAATCATAACGTCCTTTCTCTGCAACTAAACACATCTTGCAGTAAAGGCTATGTATCATTTAATGGTTAGAGCCTTGATTTACTACAGGATATCTGAGAGGGATATTGTATCCATGTTGAAGCAAATATTTTAAATACAAAATGACATAAATCCATACAGATCTATTTCTAGACAAAACAGCATTTTTAGCAAAACTGAGATAAAATGCTTTTGATCATGGTCGGGTGTCCTTGGAGCCCCAGGAATTAGGAATAATCAGAGCAGGTGTGTTTTTTGGCTGGAGAAAAGGAGGAAAAGGAGAGTTGATGCTCTGATGGTGTGGTAAGGGCTCTATAATATCTGTTTCATGTGGAAATGCTGCAACCATCCACACTGTGTGAGGCGGTGATGTGATGCATGTTTTTTATGCTCTGGATTAATGTGAAATAAAAGGGTCCTCAGCACATCCAAGTGTGTCCACCCAAAACCCGGTGCAGGGTGAGCTGTTCTGGACAGGACATTCCAGGATATTTGGACGATTTGGGGCTGCCTAGATATTGCATTGCCATCTAGTGAACATCACTGAAACTGCATGGTGAAGCCGGGAAGTTGAAATTCCCAGCACTAAACAAATGGGAAAAGAAGCAGAGGCTTCAGAAATATTTGGTCAGATGATCATTATGCAATGGCAGAAAGAAAGTCTTATTAGAACTCCCCAGTCTCCTTCCTTCTTTTTCTGATGGAGGACGAATCAATTTTGTGAGGGCACAGTAGGAGAAATTTGAAACTCTCTGCGCTTTTATTTTCCTTTCCTGGAAGTAGGAGAACACAGGGAAGAGTCCTCAGTACTCCTCAGTAAATACAGAAAGGACAAGCTGCAGATGTTGCACACTTGCACAGTGTTTCCTCTTTCAGCTCAGTATTTGCTCGAAAATAGAGTGCAAATACGGAACTCTCATTTCTCATTCAAAATTTCCCCCTGTTTGCCTTTGGGAGTGCTCCACAGTTTGCACATTACTCCCACACTGCGAACCGTGACTCAGAGAGCTGTAAAGCTTTGGTCTCTGCCACTTCTCCTGGGTCGGGGGCATTCCCAGGTTTTGCTGCATGGATGCATGTGGACCATTGTGGCTGGACATCAGATGCCTACCAAAGCCAGTCTATCCCTACCCTCCCCAGCTGGGCAGGGGACAGGAAATACAATTAAAGGCTCAAGGGTCAAGGTAAGGACAGGGAGAGATCAGTCACCAGTTACCATCCTGGGCAAAACAAACCTAACTCAGGGAAATAAGTCTAATATATTACCAGTTAAATCAGAGTAGGGAAATAAGAAATAAACCCAAATCTTAGAAATACCTGTCCCCCACCCCTCCCCTCTTACTGACTGTAACTTTATTCCCAGCTCCCAACTTCCATCCTGCAAGTGGCACAGGGGGACAGGGAGTGGAGATTGTGGTCAGTTCCTCACACGTTGCCTCTGCTGCCTTTTCCTCCTTGGAGGAAGGACTCCTCACAGTCTTCTCCTGCTCCAGGGTGGGCTCTATCCCATGGGAGGCAGCCCTCCATGAAGTTCTCCAATGTCCCCTTCCCACAGGCTGTACTTCTTCATGAGCTCCACCAGTGTGTATCCCTTCCATGGGCTGAAGTCCTTCAGGAACAGAATGCTACAGCGTGGCACAGGGTCACAAGTCCTGCCAGCAAACCTGCTCCATTGTGGGCTTCCCACAATGCCACAGCCTCCTTTGGGCATCCATGTGCTCCAGCGTGGGTTCTTCTTGCAGGTGGATCTCTGCTCCCCCACGGACCTCCCTGGGCTGCAGGGGCACAGCTGCCTCACCAGGGGCTGCCCCAGGGGCTGCAGGGGAATCTGCTCCAGCGCCTGGAGCACCTCCTGCCCCTCCTTCTGCACTGCCCTGGGTGCCTGCAGGGCTGCTTCTCTCAGATATTCTCACTCCTCTCTCCAGCTGCAATTTTTCCTGCACAGCAACTTTCCCCCCTTCTTTACTGTGTTATCCTAGAGGCACTACCACAATCGCTGATGGGTTGGGCCTTGGCCAGCAGTGGGTCCATCTTGTAGCCAACTGATTCTGTAGGACACGGGGGACAAAAATACTCAATATTTTCAAAGCAGTAAAATACGCCTTTTTGTACCGAACCATGACATTCAGGGTTTCAGGCTGCAAGAGAGCATTTCTTCCAAGACACAGTTTTGGAATATCCAAGAAGTGACTGTGAAAAAAACCACAAAAACTTAGATAAGATTAGCAAGAGAAGTTAATAGAAAACTTCTCCTGAATTATTTAGTTAGGTATTCTTGCAATTCATTTATTCTTCTTAGAAAGAGGTTTATGGGAGGTACCATAAAAGGGCTAAGGTGTGAATAAAGAACAGCAAAGGATTTAAATTTTAAATACCTGGTCCTCTACCAGTGACTAATGTAACTTGGCTGCTCCTCAAGGGAGGATTGGAGGTCTGAGATGAGGATAGGCAAGGCCAGTTTTCTCAGAGGGACTCTGACAAAGCTACACGTATACTCTAAGTGACTAACCTCCAACATTTTTTGTGTTTCCAGACTTTTGTGGCCTCCTGCACTCATGACCTCTCTTTCTGCATGGTTTTCAGCTCAATAACTGTGTTTAAAAGCCCAGTACTGAAAAATGCAGGTATAGAAAAAGATTGTAAAATTATCTAGCAAGACTTCTCACAGGACATCCTCTGGGATATTTGAATGACAAGTGGTGTGATATGGACTTGATGGAAGACCTATGACTTCCTAAAACAGATACTAATAAAAAATGAGTTGTCTTGATATAGGTTGCATTTAAATAAGTAGGCAACTGAGAGCATTCTGAGCATTCCTGCTCTCCCTGGTTGGTTTGCACATGTTAGGCACACTCCCACACTTGGCAAAGTATCAGTAGTGACCAGTGTGAGGCTGGTGGGCTGCAAACTCACCAGTGATACAAGGTTCATGGTGTCCCAACCTGTGCAGTGCCCAAGGCTTGCTGTGATCAGCTTTCTAGTTTTCCTTGTGAAGTTCTTCACCCTGCCTTTCACTTTATAGCTATCAGCCTACACATCCCTACCCGCATCTGCAGCTGTTCTCCCCATCCTAGTCTTCCAGAGTGCTGTTATCCTCATTGCTTTGCAAGGGGGTACTCAAGAATTGCTGATATGGCTGTCCAGTTGGATTTTGTCAAAAGTCATTTCCATCACTATGGGAGATGCCCTTCATTCTTCCCTACCTCTGCATTTCATTCCCCGCTTCGCAATTTTTACTTCAAAGCCATATATTAGGGAGAAGGTACGGCACAGTAGATGAGTTGCTGAAATAGACAATTAGCATTTCCCAGTAATGTACACACACAAGGCTCATCAATCAATTAAAGCTGTAAAATCTGTTCCAGCCTGAAGCACATCTCAGCCAGCTTTATTAGCACAATGAGGGAGGGAAAGCAATGGCACAATAGCAAGATAAGATATAACTGCAGTTACTTAGAAAACAGTGTTTACAGGCAATGCTTTACTGGAAAAGATGTCCTGAAAAGGATACTCATCTGAAGGGAGCCCTGTCATTTCTTGTACTCTCACCACCTCCTATACTTCTTTGGGTTTTGTTTTGCAAGAGTTGCTGGTACATTTTCTGTATACCATGAGCTATGGTGCCTGTAAACATATTTCATCATCCTTTGTGCAATACTGAGAACTTCTGGTCTTTTAGAGTTAATGACCAAATAGGTGAATTTAACCACTTTTCAAAAATTTACACACTCATAAAACTATGTAACAGGCCTCAGTCAGATGTGGTTGATCAGAGATAGTTGCCTAAATTTTCTCCTTTGTGTGCTGCATTAGAGATTGAAACACAAAGTCAAATGTACTAATTCAAAGTAGAACTGCTTATGAATGGTTTAAACTCAGATATCTGTTTGACTTGTTCTGTCTCAATCCTTTGTGAGAATGTTAATAAGATTCAAATTTCAGCTTTTAATGACTAATGAGATATTAGACATTATGGAATAATGGCTTTCATTTCCTATCTGGGAGGCTTTAATGTGGTGTGATCTAGCCTCTACCACCACAGCTAGGACCACTGACCATTCATGCTCCTGAAGCTGTGAAGTAAGGCTTGCAGGGCTCTCTTACCAGATGAATTTGAGTTAAATACACTCTTGAAAGTTTTCATAGCAGTATGAGACATTGCCATGCTAAACCATCTGTGTATATTTGCCTTTCTTTATTTTTGTCTAAAATTTCAGGGACCACCAGCCTCTTCACTCAGGAATTCCAGACAGAACACCCACTTTGGGGTGAAAGTAAGCCTTAAACAGAAGTACTTAAATGTTTTGATAATTGGTGCTCCAATGTCTAGGGGCTGCTTGGCTCCAGAAGAGAATTCAGATGAAACACGGGGTAAAATCTGGCTTTCCATCTGGATTCATGAAATCCTGTGTTCTAAGAAAGGGATCATCTAAACTCCAAAAACTGATCCACCTTTCTCCTTCCTCGAGAAGAATATGTATTTAGCATTTGTGTTAAGAGGTTCTGCACCAGGGTGGAAAGGGAAGTCAAGAGTTTCTGGCTCTAAGTTTTTGACTGCTTCAGATTCTAACCCAGTAATAATTAAAACTAGCAAAAGGAGTCCTCTATCTCTCAACCAGTATCCAAACAGAGCTAAAATCCCCTTCATCTTTGTGGATTAAAAATCATCTTCCTCTAGGACTTTAACTTCATGTGAAGGAATAACATCAACCATAGCATATTCTTCATCTGAGTTAGTGTAATCCAAATGGATTCACATCAGAAAATGAGCTTTTGGAATGCATATATTCCACATTCTGGCTGATACCTCTGGCCATTAACTTATTCTTAGTGCTAGAAAAATTGTGTAAGTCTATTAGACTTGTTCAGGATTGTACCAAGATGACATGTATGTACATCCATTCAGCAAAGCAGGTGATGCTCCTGGGTGCTCAGGGAAGTCTTTGTCTGCTGCTGGAAGATTAGATGTCTACTGGAATAGATTTCCCGAATTAAGCTCTTAATTGCCCTGGCTTTTCATTGAATTAAAGTATATGCTTTGCCAGAAGTTCTTTCTTAATGCATTCCCACTACTCACAGGAAAGATGGAAATAATTAGTGGCCTCTGGTTACCTTTTTCTCCTTGTTTTCTGTCAGTGTGACTCTGTGAATGTCAATAGTGTTCTTCATTTTCTCCTGCTGAAGACAACCAGGCTGAGCTTGTCAAGACTGCAGAATAAAATGTGGCTCTCACCACAACACAGTGTGTGTCTGTGGAGGGGTGCTTTCTTTGTAGTGATAACTGATTTCACAAAACCCACCCAGTGTTTGACCAGCATAAAGATAGTTACACCTGTGGAGTGAATGCATGGAAAAGGAAATGCTCCCACATTTCTGGTAAAAACACAGGAAATGTCTGTTCCCAAGAGTACCTGCACCTCCAGCAGGCTTTTAACCTTCTGCTGCTGGGTTTAGCTCCTATCATGAAAATATCAATCAAGAAATTTAACTTCAGAAGCATTCACATGGGGGCTTTCCAGTTGGAAAAATTGTAAGGGCAAAAATGTGACTTTCCCAATCCTTTGCAAAGATATTCTGGTAAAGTTAAAATTGCAAATCTAAGTCACATGAAAGAGCACACACAGAGATCTATGCAATTCCTGATTTGTCCACGCATCCTTGGTGTTACACAAGGGATGCTGGGCAAGCAGTAGAGTCCTGGAAACTTTGGGTGGGCTTACTTATATCAACCATGTATTTTTTAAAAACAGCAATTCATAGAACTTAAAGGAAACCCTGGTAAAACACTACAGAATATTAACGGTCATTAAAATTTGTCTTAGAGCTGCATTCAACAATCTGTCATCTAGCAGACACTTATGGACTTTTTGTTGTACTGCTTTAAAAGTGTTGTAATTGTATCTGGTGATGTTAACTCCCTGAGGTAGCAAAACTTCATTATAGCCAGTATAATTCTTTACTGCCTATGCTGAGGTGAAGCAAGAGAACTTGTGAAAACCTGGATGCCCTTTGGGTGGCGCCTGCTGCAAAGCATTTTGTTTCTCACGAAATAGAAGTGAGAAAGGTCCCAGCCTGGTGTTGCCTGGGCGGACCTTAAATTCCTGCCTGCTTCGGGTGCTGCTGGGAGAGGGTGAAACCACCGAGCATCAAGGCCAACTGATAGGCAAAGAGGGAACAGAGAATGGAAAATGAATAGCATCTATTTATAAATGCAGATTGCACTTAGTATGTGCAAGTCATTTGTCTTTCTGGTTTCTGTTTTTATATGGTTACTGAGAAAAAAAAGAAGCTGTAAGCATACTTTATTAGTTATTAAATTATTTTTTTATTATGCTGATGTGTACACCCCTGAATAAAACAAGCCCTTCCCTACTTTCATTGTTAAAAGAACATAGAAGGCATTAATTTTCTTTCTTTTTCAAGATATAGTAGCATGTTTATATTACCTTAACAGACAGTGGTAGGCTAGGTGGGAAGAACAGGTTTTAACAAACACATGCTTTGAATGCATAATTGCAGTTAGAGATCAAGAGCTGGCACACCTGCTCTGGGGTGTAAGCGTGTGGGCTGTTAGATCTTTGGTCAGGTCTGACTTTCATGGGCAATTTTCACACATAAGGACCTGGGGTGGGTAGGGAACACGAGGCATGAGCATAGCCAGTCTTGCCTCCCACCCAACCTGCTGGGCCAGCAGAGCCAGGAAAAGGTGTTGTAACGTGCAGCTGGATGTGCAAACACCATCCTGCCAGCACGTCCAGCTCAGGGGATTGGAAACCAGGCCTCTCTCCGAGCTTGGCTTCCTGGGCTTGTTTTAGAATTGCTTCAGTTTAGACATGCTGGTGCTTACCTTGTTCCACAAAGTCTTCTCCTTTTTGTGATCCAGAACATAACCACAGAATCAGAATATTCTGAGGTGCAAGGGATCCACAAGCATCCTTGAATCCAACTCTTAAGTGAATTGCCCACACAGGGATCAAATGCACAATGTTGGTGTTATTAGCACTGGGTTCTGACCAAGAGAGGCAATAAATGTTGTATGCCACTGGTATTTCTAATGTATCACGCAGCAACATGCCCTTCTAGGAAGCTGCAGTGTGCCAAAGTAAAATGATTTAACACGGTTAGCAGTAGCCTCAGTTAGTCATCAATTTACAGAAGCAGTTTTCTAGAAAAAGAAAACAGACCCCAAAATACCAAGAAAAGAGACACAAGAACTTCATTATTCAACACAGAAGGCTTTATTTACAATTAAACATATCGGATATCGGAAAAAATATTTGAGCTTTATTTTATTTGTATTTTCATTAACTTTTCTAATGAAAGTTTACCCTGCACTGTTTGAACAAATGTAAATACTTAACATTAGCCTTAGTATCATGAATTAACAATAACTGTAACTGATGCTTTGGATAAAGTAATATTGCAATTCAAGTGCAGTCTAGGTGCTGGACATAGTTTAAAAGCCCAAACCTTCATTGAGATCAATGAGATTATGCATATGGACAAACATACAGTTCTGTCCATATAAAATTTGGCCCTGAGACATTTAAAATCATGGCCTGACTTGCTGGATCACTGCTGCTGGAGCACCACATAGCACTAAACAAGACTAGTAAAGCAAACATTAACTTGCTGACAATGTACTTGACGTCAAATAAAATGAAGTTGAAATGTTAGCGTATCAAAAACTACAGGAGCACTGCTGTTGTTCCTTTCATGTTAGATCCTGACATAAAAGACATTTTATTATAAAAAGTTGATGTCAGATCTTGAACCACAACAGAGCTGTGTTTATCTCAGAGGAGATGTGGCTTAATGACTTTAGCTGTCCTCATACTTTTTTGACCAGTCCATAGGACCCTAAGGATGGCTTCAGTTGTGTCAAATTGTCCCCAGACTAATATGGGAACAGAGCATCACATATGACACCAGCAGTAATATGGATGTGAGAGAAAGGTGTTTTTCATTGACCAGCCAGCAGCATGAGTAATGAAATACACAGGCTGAGAGCAGTCCTTCCCTCGAGTGTCACACCAGCTGCCCTGGTAGCTGGCAGTTCCAGCTCACAGCTGGATGGAGAGCTCAGCCATGTACCTCACAGACCTCACCTTCAAGAATAATGCCTTGGGATTTCTGTGACTCATCAGCTCTGCTGATAGCTACAAAACTTTGTCCACGAGGAATGATGGAATAAAACACCAGCATTATAGTCAGTTGAATTTTCCCTTTATTTCCAAAGGTAAGAAGACCTTACTAAAGATACCCAGCCAAAGACATTGTACTTTATTAGCAAGATGAATCTTTCTGGTTTAAAGTCCATTGTAGCATTGTTTCCAAACAGCAGGATATGAGAGGCTGGCTACGTTTGATTTCCCTTTTTCTTTGGATCTCTTAAATAAGATCCAAAAAGTAATCTTAGAAAATGCTGAACTTAGACTCTTGTTCTGAATTTATTGAATCCGTGGAAAAAGAAGAGACCCCACAACACCCCATATTTGCCCCATTTACTCTCAGAATAAAATACAGCATTCAGACCAAATTAAAAATTCAACTATTTATGGAGATCTCAGTGTTTGCTACCTGTCTACAAGCTGATGCACCTCATTAAACAAATGGTTGCACAAATTTCCTTGTGGCAGGTGGTTTATCAGTAAGTAATTGGGGCTACCTGTTTCCATTGTTGTGCTTCTATAGCAAGTGGAACCCTCTGATATTTGATAAAAATCATTATCTCGGTCTTTCCTCTCTCTGAAGCATTTTGGAATATTTTCTCTTGGCCTCTCAGGTGACATATCAGATCATTCTCCAAGGGAGGCCTTGGGCCAAGTGGGCTTAGGGCAGAGCAGAGGCTGGTGTTCAAACAAGAGCCAGAAATAAAAGCTCACAGGAAACAGGAAGAGCAGTGGAGCAGGTTGGGAGTTAGGGAGTGGTTCAGATTAATGAACAGCTCTGGAGCTAAATGTCGATGAGCTCCATCAACATATGGATGGCTGTGGTGTATCTATGAGCCATCTCCATATAAAATGTATGAACACATATTTTAGTAAGTCTTTTATAAACTTCATGTATTACAGTTAGTAACTTTACATAATCAACTTCACATTCAATGCAATTCACATCCCTGAATAGAGGACAGAGAGCAGTTCTATTGCAGCAGCTTCCATTCCTTGAAGGAACAGAGAGAAATATTGCAATGAGAGCAGCTAGAGCACAGCATGAGCTCCAAATTGTTGTCATTCCCAGCCTGTGCTCAGAGATGGAACATCAGCAAGCGGCTTTCATTTTTCTTGCAAATCCAGAAGAAAATGAGTAGCAAGTTGCATAAATGGTAGAAGGTGGACTAAAATCCAACTGCACCTCGACTTCAGTCTGCTTGAATGCAATTTAAAACGTATAACAAGTTTCAAATAAAGTCTTTTGATAGTGTAGTTTCCACAGTGTCCTCTTTGGTGATGTCAGAAGTGTGGACCTTTGAAAACTTCAGCTTATTTGTGTTAGTAAGCTGGTCTTCTCAAAATGGAAAAACATGTTGAATTCCACAGCACATGGATTGACTGTGCCTTGAATCATACCTTTTGTCTCTGAATTTTAACAAGCTCCTTAGCTGAAATTTCAATTAAACATTGACTGCCTCTGAAGTCTTTTCACCTGTTGTGAAATAAAATCAGAATTCAGCATATGGTGAGGTAAGTCTTCAGCTTAAGAACACCTCTTTAGTACAGCATACTGTCCACCATAATGTTCATGTCGCTGCACTTCTTTTAAATAACTCCAAAAATGTGTTTGCTTCCCCAGATATCAGCACATTAACACACCACTTGGTCAGTCTGCCCCTGGTGGGACTATATTTGCCTCTGTGGGCTGGGTACATGCAGGAGGTGCCCAGACTAACCTTACAGTGATGCACCACTGAGAGAAAGAAGTGAGAAACCAGCACTCAATAGAAAGTGTCATTTACAGCAGGTTCTCTGAACCTCAGATAGGGGGATGTCCTGGGAGAGCACAGCAATCTGCAGCTGTGTGGCCTCTGTCTCAGAAAGGTGCTAGAGGACACTTCTCAGCAATTTAACAGTCTTGGACAAAATGTTGATTTTAAAGAAATCACAACAAACAAAAATATTGTTCTTCTGATGTAGTTCCTGATGCCCTCCCCTGAGTTAAGAGCATCCTGGAAGATTTAGGATGGGAAAAGAACTTGAAGATATTAGGCCAATTATCTGGATGATTTCCTACAGAACGACTACTGAATTTTCTAGCATGTAGAAAAATAAGAACAGCGAAATAGGTAATGATTCTGAACTCTTGAAACCCTGAGGACAAGTCACTACTGAAGACTGAGCTGTTAAGTGCTTACTTACTTATTTTAATTTCTTTGACCTGCATATGAAATAGGACCCCATGAAGGCCAGGAACAGCACAGAGCCTCCGATCATTAATGCCATCTGCAGCGTGCTCAGCAGCTCGAGCCGACTGGAGATTTTAGCTCTGAACATTTCTGCTTTCTCATCCCCAATAACAGCAGACTGAAACAGTGCAAGAAAAACATCAGTGACAGGTACATATGCAAGACCTCACTTGCTGAATATACTCTTGGTGTGGTGCCAATCATAGCATGAGTTTAATTACCCAGTTTCAGGGCACCAAGACTGAAAAAGCTAGGTAGTTTTTTTGTTTATTTGTTTGTTTGTTTCAAAACAGAGACTATCAATAGACATAAAATATACTAACCTCATTTAGCCAAAGAACAGGGAACACATAGGGTTTTTTAACTTTTTTTAAAGGACTGAAATGAGAAAATAAGTACAGCATGTTACTTTCAGTTTGCTACATAAGCACACTCTCTACTAAAACATTTTTCTCTTCTAACTATATTTCTGGCTTCCAGATGTACCTTGTAAATATATTTTTGGAGTGAAAAAAAGACCAAACAAATCAAAACTACAATTAATAACAGCCATTTTACATATTGGGCAACCATCAATTTTCTGTCTAATCCTCTGTATGTGGGCAGTCAGACACAGAGAGGGTTGAACGTCTGTGTGGTGTTCACATGTACAAGATGCCAAAGGCATGTTTATCCATGTACATTTGAGCCAATGAAGAGGGAAAAAAAACAGCTAGAGACCCATTTACCCTTGTGATAAAACACATTCCATAGTGACAGGGAATACATAAATTCTCTTTCTCATTGGATTTATTACAGAAAATACAGTTTGCCTTTTTGTTCATCCTCGTGGCCTCATTTGGGTTTTATAAGAATGTTATTTTTAAGAACATTTTGCCTTGTAAGCTTCTGTAAGGAAATCAAATGTGTATTAAAATACCTGGGCAGTGTACTGCTCAGGAAGATTTACTCTGAACAAGCTTTGGGGAAGTATTTTTATTCCTTCTTCTCCAAGACATTTCTACTGATGCTCTCATAGACCAATCAGCCCACTTAAAAAAATCTTTAAAAATAAAATAAAGAAGTAGCACTTACGTAATTCTTGTTGAAGGCTGCACAAGGAGGTTTACTTGCAGCCTTTTTGCAAATCGTAGTGTTAAACCAGTCACCTAAAACCGGTTGAAAAAAATTAAACAAAACGTTAATTTAAATTTCTTAATTAGATGTCAAAGTCTATATAAGGACTGTTTAAAAAAGCACTTTGGGATTATTTTATCCTTATGTTTTGAAGGATTAATTTTTATGAAATGGTAATGTTTCTAAGGGTTTCTCTTTTCTCATAGAAGTTCTAATTTTGTGGCTTTACCATAGTTACTTTTGTAATTTACATTTAAACCTGAAGACAAAGTTAAAAACTACTCAACCAGTCATGGCATATTTCATATAAAAATATACTTCTGGGTTTTTTTTCCATGAAAAATAAGCTAAATTTTCTTTTTCAAAATGGAGGATATTTAACTTGCATAGGGCAGAAAACAAACCTTTCATATCAGGACAAACAGATGTATATAAAGGTCAAATCTTTTCTTCATATCTTTCTTCTACTCTCTGTCTTTCACAAAAAAAAAGTCTGTGATTCTTGAAAATTTAGTGTAATATTTAGGAAAATCTGTTTGATGTCTCTATTCCAAATAAGGCGAAACAAATATTTAACTCCATCTCTCCTCATTGAAGTTACATAGCTTAACCGCCTAATTTTAGTAAGAAATTATCAATTTTACCTTTTCATTCAAAGTAAGAGCAAAACAGAATTTTGGAACCTTTGAATCCATCATACTTTGATGAATTCTGATGAATTCTGTTTGAGAGATCTGCTGGACAATTCAAGTTACAAAGACCTAAATTAGGTCTATTTAAATCAGACTGTTCAGAGTTCTAGCAATAGGAAATAAACTCATCTATGTTTAATTAGTTTCAATTGAATAGTAATTATCCAAAAAATATCTAGTTATAGAAATTTTTTTAAAATAAGTGTAGAGGAAACAGAAGTTTCATAGAATATAATTTTCTCAATTATACTCTCAATCTCAAATCTCAATTATACTCTCAATCTCAAAGTACCTGAAGATCATAGAAAACTGCAACAGAATTCACAGTTTGCAGATCTATTCAATCCCACATTCCCAATAAGTAAAAATCAAAACAGATTTTCCAAACTTTGAAGGTCAGAATGAGATAAAGTTCTGCTCTAAATTTCTCCTGCTGAAACCATACCACTTTGAGAGCAGACCTTAGAAAAGAAAGCATAAAAATATTGCATCTTCTGCTTGTCCTTCTGGTAAAAGGCCAACTCTACTACTGTTAAATTTAAACATTGCAAGTTTCCCAAGGTACAAGTATTAAATACTTGGACTTACAGGCTCTATGTCTAGATATGTCTCATGCTCCTTTTCATTTGGGCTCAGGCCTTCCACGTTATGCAATATAGATTCACTTGCATGAAGAAAATGAGGAAGAGAGATATATACTGGCCTTTCTGTTGAAAAAAAAAACGAAAAAAAAAACTCTCTTGAATCATTAAGCCTTACTTTGGCACTCATCTTCACATGTCATGTTCTAAACATAGTTTTGTTATATAGATGTACAATCCTGATAAAAATGTTAATAGTCTAGCCCCACCACCCAAAAAAAAAAAAAACAAACAAAAAGCTCCAACCCAAACCAAAAAAGACCCAAAATTTGAGCATTTTTGTGATTTATTTTTTGTCATGAGGAAAATTTGCATAGTGAAATGAACTGCAGGTACAAATCCTGCTTGTCTTGTGTCTACACTGTGGAGCTGGCAGTGATTCCAGTTCCATGCTGAGGTGAGGACACAACTGTCACTGTCCCTGCCCACCTTCATGATCTTATTTTAGCCTGAAGGGACCCATTGCAGCTCACTCTGCACCAAATGCAGACTTAATTTATATTTATTTTACTGACACCACGCTAAGCCAGTGTTGTCTGTGTACTTACATACAATTGTGGACATACCCACCCACGCCATGTGTGTGAATTGCCACAGACGCAAGGTGCAGAGCTACCTCTGCCTTTTACACAGTGCCCCTCCTTTCCTTTCTCTACACACATTCCTGCAGTTTCAGTACACAAACTATGGTGTCCCTGCTTTGCATAACACTGTGCAAAATACAGAAATATCATAGTTCTCATTGGCAATGAGGCTGCAGAAATGTGAGGGGTCTCACAAGCAACCCGTGGAAGAGTTCACAGACAAACATCCTGGATATCAGAGTGACACCTCAGCTACAGGACAAGTGCGCTGTCCTCAGTTAAATGGCTTGTGTGGCAGTACTGTGTCACCACCATACTTGCTTTGCAGGCACTGATGTCCAGCACTCCAGCTAACGTGCAGTTCTGTGATATTTCCAGATCCGTGCAGAAGCAATAATTGTCTCCCACTTCAGCTGGTGATGCAAATGCTTCCCGAGGAACTATGAAACGATAGAGTGTGATTCCCTTCACAACCTGCTTGCCGTAGAAAACTCCGTAGATTGATCTGAACACAAAAGAGGAGAGACATGTTCCAGACTTTTGGATTAAAAGTCTAAATTCGTGGCAACGCTCCTGAAGGATCCCCCCAGCTGCCTCTCTCTTAAAAGAAACCCCCAGGGACTCAGTGTCCAGGCTCCTGCCACACTGTTCGGTGAATTGTAGGGGTGTTCCTCTGTAGTGGAGAATATTCCACACCTGCACTCAAGGGTGTACAAGCTCATTGGTGAACAGGACGATACACAAACAACAGACAAAATTTCAAATATTAATAATATTAATATTGTTTATTATTGTAATTTTATGTATAATTATTGTAATATTATTTTGTCTATATTGTTTATTAATAATAAACAACATAGACAAAACTAACAAACTAATTGAGATCTCTTTTCCCTACACACAGCTACACCTGCAGTCATTATGAGGTTTTTGAAAGCTTCTGGAATACAGTAGATATGCTTACCCATATAAAGCATCTCTGATATAGTTTTTTGCTGACCTCATGGTAATCTAAGCTTTATGATGCAGACAACATCCTGCATATAACCCTATTCCATTGCTTATGAATCAGAATACTACATAAGCTTCTTTTTGCTAATTCATTATCAGCTGATACAGAGATATGGTTGCTACACAGGAATATAACCAGGACACCAACACTTTGTATTGCAGCCAAAAAAAAGAAGGGTTTTGCAACATGGACAGAACAATTTTTCCTGCTTCTGCAGGACCTTTGGGCAATTTTTATTGTCCTTTACTGTTCATGAATTGTGAGAATTAAATGTCCAGAGGGATGTCTCAAACTGTGTGTGCAATCAATCCAAAGAATTTTATCATTTCTCCCCTACATAGAATTCTGTTTTCTATGAATTGGGAAATGTTTTCGAGTTTGTGGATAAAATTGCTTCACAAAAAAACCCCCTTTAACTTCATATAAAAACACTAATCTTTGGAAACAAATACTCTGGAAAGCAAATGTCCCACTTTAAACCTAGTAAAAAGAAAGCATCTGTTTCCAGTCAGCAAAATAAATAAAGGGTTTGAACCTCCCAAAGTAAATACACTGTGATGCACTTTAAATCTTTAACATTTCTTTCAGTGATCCCACTGGAGAACCTGGGGACACTGGATAGCCCAGCAGAAGCAGCAGGCTTAAAAGTCATCAGCACGGGATGTATTAACCAGGCTTGTTTGTTTGTAAATACATAAAAATAAAATATGTAAAAATATCCTGTGAGAAAATAATTTTGAGTATCTACTGAATAGTAGATAACAGTCAACACTGTTCTGCATAGATGATTTTGTCCAGACATGCCAAAGATGGACCTAACTGGACCATGCTATACTTGTTGCCTTCTCAAACCAAACAAGGCTGGGTCCTGATCTTAGAAGAAGCTCAAGACTTTGAACCCTGTGACCCTCAGTGCCTTTTACAGATCTCTAACCCTCACAATGTCACATTTTCCTGAATATACATCTGTAACTGGCTGAAATAAAGTGCATTGTATTAGCTCGCTACTTGAAATAAAGGTGGTAGAATCAGGCTCTGAATCATGAGCACAAGCCACAACTTTACTCGTGTTTTAGATGAAAAGTTTATGTTGCAGTGCCTGGCTGACATGAGCCCAAGCACAGCCACTGCAGCTGCCCACTGAAAACAAAGAGCACTCAGTGGCACAGGCAGGGGTGAACACACTCCAGGAAGGAAGCAGCCTACCTGCAAATGTCAGAGGAGAAGAAGCGTAGTACCTGATCCTTCTTAACAAATGGTGGGAAGGATGCTCCATCTGTGAATTAAATAAAACAAGAGCTTGAAAGCAATTCTACTTAGAAGACATGACTTAATTTCTAGCTCAATACTCAGTTGTTACTTTCCTGTAAAGCTGTGACAAAAGTAAACAATATGAGTCATTTGTGGGAAAAAGGTTTATGTAAGTTATTGCACATTGAAAGGCACTTCACAGATAAGATGCAAGTGTTTTTGAAAGCGAGCCAAGATATAGCAGCTTTTTTTTTTCACTCCCAGATTTGAAGCTATATGATAAAGCCCGTTTAAAATAGGGGATATTAAAAAAAAAAAACAACAACTGCTTAATATGAAGCCAAAAACCTCTTGCCATTGCTTCAAGGTTTATGCAGTCTATAGACCTAAACCTTCCTGGAGATTCTTGAGTCACCTGCAGTTATGACACTCAGCGCTTACAAGAAACACAGCTTTAGACTGCAACACTGTCTATTTAATAATCAATGCTAAACTTTTTCTACCAAAGATTGCTCAAGTGGGCCTCTAAGCTGAGGTCCTTCTTGAACTAATGGAGAGAAAGTAGTCACTTCTAGAGTACAATACACCTCACCCCATGGTAGATATGCAAAATAAGTTAGAAGAGTAGCACTTTGGTGTTGTTTCTCTCCACTTGCTCTAAAAGAGGGCAGACACTCAGATTTGCATTTCTGCATTGCAAGCAGCCAGAGTTATGTAAGAGGAGCCTCTGCCATTTTCCCAATTAAGGTGTTGTAACAAACCTTTAACCAGTACATTTGTTAGTTTTTGCGACAACTTCTGTTTAGTTTCTTAGGCAGCAGCCATAACCAAACAATTGCAAACATCTGTAATATCTTTGAATCCAGCTGGCAAGAGCACAAAGGCTAAATTACATACTGCCACTTGCCCACTGCTGACAGAAGCACTGTTTTTTTCAAAGATTGAAGATCATTCTAAACACACACTCTGTTTCTAAATCTTGGCATTCTTGTAAGGTTGGCAAACATGGATTCATGTCACACCCCATACAAGTATACTGGTTTATATTTTTATCTATGTATTTTCTTATACTATACATGTTGAGCTTTCACGTGAAAGCTTAAAAGACAAGGTAGAATTCTCACACTTACAAGACTTTTTAAACCTGTTGCACCTCCAAATACAGCAATGTCACACTGAATGACCTTGTGAACTGTGCAGCAATCTTTGCTCACAAGTAAAAGCTCATTTTCACTGTACCGGAGCACTTAATTAGTTAGCAGCATATGTTTATTCCATCAGTTACAGAAGAAGAATAAACAAAAAGCTGACCCTGGCTAAAAAAAAGATGCCAGGCCCCATAAGAAAGAATGGAAGTCCCAGAATGTAAGAAAATATTGTTTCTTATAAAATTAATTACATGGTTTAAAAATGAACTAATCCTTTGTGGCTCACAGACTTTTGGAAAATCAGATTCTTGTGATGTATTTTAAATACCTTGTTGCACAGTCTGGGTTATAAGGAGAATTATCTATGCCAGGTAAAACAGAATGGAAAATGGAGGGGAAAAAACCCAAACAAAACAACCCAAAACAAAAGCCTTCGTTTACTGAAGGTCTGGAGCTCTCTGCAAAAGCCTCCACCAAGACACCTGCCAGCCTCAGCTCCACAGACTGTGGTATCCTCACAGCAATGTTTTCACTAATCAAAAAGAAAAATAGCACCTTGAACAAATGTATCTTAAACAACTCAGCTGTTTGCCTATGCATTCCAGAAGAAAATTCAAAAATATTTCTCTACGGTCTATTCATCCCAGTTTAAATTACTTTTCTACTTCATCTCTTTTCATTTTCTAGTGGTCTACAAGCCATTCATCTGACAGCCTCCTCCTTTGTTGCCTCAATTTCTTTTCATATATCAGGATGTCCATTCTAGTGCATTTAATTAAACTTTCAACAGTGTAAATGAATGTGCATTATTAAAATGCCAAGATAATTTTCAACTACTATAGCAAAGAAAAAGAATCTTAATTATATTGTACTATGAAAATAATTAGTAGAAACAAGAGAACTGGACAATTGTTTCTCTTCCACATTTACTCTAGATGTAGAGGCTGTGTGCATGTGTATATAAAATGATGTACAGTAATAAATAATTCAGATGTTTTAATAGATACACACATATGCATATATCATAGTAGTATGTCTGCATATATAGAGATACTTATTACACAGAATACAGAACTGTCAAAGCCCAAGGGAGTTAATTTAAATATTGTATCTCATTATTCCCTTGAAATATCAAGATAAGTGTTGAAGTTTTAAAAAGCTTTAATAGGCTCACCTGTGCCATTAATCATATCACAGTGACCTTTCCAGTACGAAAGAGTGCTGTAAGATAAAATAAAAGTCATGCTGCATGTAGTAGATTCTACCACGTAAGCACTTTAATTCCCTGTATTGCCAAATATAACTGTTCCTGGATATCCTGACCCATTAGCAAAGGCAAAGGATAGAGATGTTCATTTATTCAGGTAAATTATAGGATCCATTAGAAGAGGATAAAAGGAATCTATCTACTTAAGAATGCAAAATAGAAGTAAATACTTGTATCAAAGAATCAATAACTGTCTTAAGTCCAAGCTCCTAAGAGAGCTATTGATAGCTGAAAGAAAGTGATGGTTTTGCTAAGCCCAGGGCTTGATCCTGTTTCCTTTGAATCATTGAAGTTTTTTCCATTTATCTAGAGCTCCTAGTGAATCAAGTTTTAAAAGCCATACCTGGAAAATATATGGGTTTTTTTAACTCTACAATGTTATGATACCTTTTATTTTTATAGCTTTCAATTATTGCTGTTTTTGTAATATCTTCTGTCCCGGTATACACATTGTAAGGTCCATCGCTTGTCTCATTATACTGTAACAGATGCAACAAGAAGGAAAAACAGTTAGAAATACTGAACAAATTTATAGCACTTTCTTCCTCAGAGCAGCTGTCTGAAGTTCTGTTCACAGAATGCTCAGTGAAGGCATTGCCTCCTCATTGGTTTCACTTACCGGGTAGAAGACTCCCACAATTGGGTTCACACCAGGGAAGGGGACACTGTTTAGGAAGGGATCTTTGTATCCCCACAGTATTTCCTTGACTGTTCTGTTCTGCAGTATGGCTGAATTGGATGATTTAACCCAAGTGTTTATTATTGATTGCATAAAAGTGCTTGGGAACACGGCAGGTACAGCCTACAACAGCAATAAAATCAATGTTTAGTATAAAATTCTGCATATCCTTTGAACTAAAATCAGAGGCTGACTCCAAGAAATGTCTGACAAAACCAGTTTCCAGATTTGCAACCCCTTTGAAGTTAAGTTTCTACATAAAACTGACACTCCTTAACAAAACAATTACTGGCCATAAGTTACACAAAAGCAGACAACTTTTCTTGACTGATTACATGAGTTCACTAGATCAGCCCTAATCACAGAATGACAGAACAGCTGAAGTTCTCAGGGACCCCTGGAGACCATTTGGTCCAAGCCCTGCTCAAGCAGGACCACTGAGAGCCAGTTGCCCGGGACCATGGCCAGATGGGCTTCTGAATGAAGTAAGGATTTCACAAAAGCTTGGATCAGATGATCTTCTGAAGTGCCTTCCAACATGGGCTTTTCTGTGATTCTGTGACTGCTGCTATGGTTCTATTTTCTATCTGCACCAACCATCTTCATACTCTGCCCCTTGCAGACACCTTCTCACAGCAATCCTGAGCACTCATGCAGGCACCAGAAAGTTGGTGCAACAGACCCAGAGCTGAATGTAAGTATGAAAACTGTAATTATTATTCAAAGGCAAACATTCCTAGCCTGTGATAAGACAAAAACACCTGGACTAAAAAGGCTCTAGCACTACTGTAGGTGAAGATGCCTGTGTGCTTCTTTAAATAACTAATGCTCAGCAGGACAGGAGAGCTCCAGGATTGCACCATGGGCCCCAGGCTCTGTGGTGGCAAGGCCATGCAGACACTGGGTGTGGGAATCAATGCAGCTTCCCCTGCCAAGCAGACCTGAGGGTATCATGGAAACAGCATGGAAAATCCACCCTGTACTGTTCATGCAGTACCTCACACACAAAGGGAACCCATCCACAAACTCTTGATTTATTCCCATGCTAAAATTGACTAGGAGGATGTTTTTTGAGCTTTGAACACACCATGGTGAAAGATGTCCCTGCCCATGACAGGAGGGCTGGAACTAGATGATCTTTAAGGTCCCTTCCAACCCAAACCATTCTATGAGTCCATGAACTTCTGGCCTATTCCCTCCAGGAGCTCAACATTTGTAGCTGGACACTATGGCTTTTCTTCTTTACTTACTACAACAGCGAGGTTGAGGATGGTCATGGTGTCATTTTCTGTCCCAACAGACATATCAGGTTCAAAATTAGCAATATTAGGCAACATGTAGGATATTGTGCCATTCTCACTTTCCGTGACATTTTCTTTGGGTAAATATCGCACCCTGGAAATACAAAACACAAACAGAGAATATTTTTAATCTTTGACTTTTGAGAAAACACATAACTATGCCTGACTGAAGGTTTTTGAAAAGTTGATGAGCATTTTAGTAAAGTGAACATTAAACTTTCTATAAACACTAAGACGTTTACAAACTTTTCATGTGATTACATGTAAAAATTCAATTTTCTGCAAATATTGTTCTTTTGGAAATATTTCCTTATTGACAAATGGAATAGTCTTTCTTGATACTCAAATGAAAGCAAGTATTCCTTTTTTATTTTTATGTCTTTAATGGACCTTATATATTTTTATATATTTTTAAATAAATTATGATTTGTAACATTTCATAAGCTATCTCATGTTGCACATAATTAGAAGAGGGTGACACAGGCAAAAAAACTCTGATATTTAATCTGATAGACTTGTGTTGTAATGAAACAGGTTAAACCCATAATGTAACTTTGACAATATTTAATATGCATGTAGAGGTCTATAAGCAATCTTTCAGTCCCACTGAGGTTCTGCCACTCATGCCCTGTCAGCAGATCTCTAAGGTACAAATTTCTGCTGCAGTCCTAGCTTTAGATCCACTCTCCCAGTCCCACCCTCTGGCTGACCCCTCTGTGGGGACAGCAGGGATCAAATAACAATCTATGCAGTAGGTCCAGAGAGTTTATCACAGCTCCATCCCAGAAAGGATCTTCAGGATACATCAGGATCAGATCTTCCAGCAGGAGTGTAGAGGGGTGCAAAAGGTACAGAAAACATTTTCCCATGGTACAGATGTAGCCAGTGCAGGTGGGTCTTATCTGAAGAGCAGCTGGATCTTGGCTTCTCAGAACTGGTTTGTGAATATGTAATTTTAATGATTGGTCTAATGTGTAGAGCACCTACCTGAAAGTTGGGAGATTTTTCCCTAATAAGTGTGGTTTTGAGTTGTTCTATGCTATAATAAATTATTAAATATTTAAAGGGAGATTGAGAGAGAGGGAGCAAGAGAGAGAGAGAGACTCAATGTCACTGTTACTCAGGTAGACCAAATATCCTAGGAGGCCTGAGTGCAGCAGTGAGAGGAGCCTTCATTTCATAGTCATCATTTCTTACTTAGTCTTATTTAAGGTTCTGGCTGAGATTTGTATCTGAGAAAAAATGGCATCATCATCAGCACCAGAGTAAAATGGTTCTGATTGGTGGGAATTCACCTCCTGCAGTATTTCTTAACTGTCTTTTTCCTGATTCCTATGTAACCTTTTCCTCTGTTTTCCCAGGTACTCTGTGAAACAAAAAGTTCTCTCTTTCCATTGAGAAATAAATAAGCTTTTAGGCATCAAGGCATTTTGGCTGAAGATGCTGAAATGGAAAACTACCATGTGAACATAATATATATCCCTAAAGTTATTGGGACAGAAATATGCTATCATTATAGGAAAGAAATTTCCTAACAGGGGTGCCAGTGGTAGCAAATATTTGGCTTAATAATTCAGGAAGCATCAACCAGTCCTAAGTCAACATCACATTTAACATTAAACAAACAATAAAACCTCTCTTGAATGTAGGAGGACTGCTGCATCTATGTCCTAGCTAGTCCACTCAGAAAAAGGAGTGCTTTTCCAACCAAAATTTGAAAAAAGCTATTGATTAAAAATGTCATAAAGGAGAAAAAAAAGCAAATCACATTATTAAAATAAGTATTAGTGATGCATGGATGATAAGATAATCTCTTGGTTTTAGGGCATCTGGCACATTTTCTCCTGTTATAAAGCTGGTGAAAGCTGAACAGGAAGGAACACAACTGTCTCTGTGATATTGTGATTAATGAATTACTGTTTTTTGCAAGAGCAAGCAGCTTCACATCAAATTACCTATCTCTATTTGTGTTTCCCTTATGTTAGACACAATCCAGAAAATGTTTGGGATTGCTGTGTGTAGCTGCAATTTAGGCATTTTTGTCATGTCTAACTAAAGTATGATGCTGGAATTTCAAAAATAAATTTTATCTCAGCAGATATGATGTCACCTATTAAAGGGTCTTTTCTTACCTGTATGTGTAAGGTCCTCTTTGTTCAAGTTTTGGTTGAGCCCCCTCATCCATAACCTCTGAAGGATTTAACACATGGAAAATCCAAAACTCCCTGTAAACTGAGCTTCCTGGCACAAGCCAATTTTGAAAAGCAGCGGTACCATTGACAATGACAGCTTCCTGAAAGTACAAAAATCAAAGTTTAAGTTATCCACAAAAGAAACAAGTGAGAAGTTGCATTTACTTTTTAGACGATTGTTGAAGATTTCAAAGCAAACAGAAAAAAACCACCATTTTACATCAGTATGAGATGTACAGCCCAGTTGGCCAACATCTGGAGGCAGCCTGGCATTCCTGCTCAGTGAGAGCAAAAGTGAATCCCCCTAAAACAAAGGACCACAAAGCTGATACAACTGCTGATGTAGCTGGTAGCAAAGCTTTCCTATTGCTGTGGTGGGGCATTCTCTTAGTTCTCAAATGCTTGCCAAAACCACTGATTATCTATAAAGAGAAAATCTTTGATGACTTAATGATACCCAGAAGGTTATAGAATCCATAAACTACTTCTTATACATTGCAAATAGCCCAAGGGAGGAAATAAGAGCTATGTTTGAGCACTTTTCAGACTTTAGATAATTTTGCATCCAGGAAAATCACATAGTGCTCTTGAAGGACTGTTTCTTTGACAGAAAATTTTGGTCACTAAAACTGAGGCTTTCTAAGAAATCTCTCTAATTCTGATAACATTTAATAAGGAAATTATTCCAGATCTAAGGAAGAAGAGATAAAACAGTACGTCAGGAGCCCCATTAGAGGAGTCAACAGCTTTAAGTCTGTGCCACTCAGCCGTATGGCAAATGGCAATTCAGGCCTCAGGACTGTATAGTGAGAAGGAGAGTTTTAAAGTATGTTACATGTGTTGTCAGGGTATGAATGTCAGGGTAGAATGCCTGCTTTGCCTGGTCTGTTTTAGGCTTCTTCTATAAATTTTTCCCAAACCTTGGGATAATGTAATTTTTTGCCTTGGTGGTAAAAGATTCATAAAAGTGTTTTTCAATAAAAAGAAAAATCTAGGCTGCGTGTCTCCAACATAAAAGATGCTTTTCTTTATTAGAGTGATTGAAGATGAATTAGTTAATTTGCACAACTTATAAAGACCAGAAATTAAAAGGTTTTAATTTCTCTAGAGAGAAAGGAAAGACATTTTAAATCAAAAGTTGCTAGATTTTTTTCTAGTTTACGTTTGTGCCTCTTAAGTCAGCAATCAATCCTTCACTCAGCAATCACCAGGTAAACAAAACAGATACTGCCAGTTACCAGCTCCTGTAGTTAGAAACAAATATTTCATCTTGGAGAACTTGTAACACATTCATGGTTCTGTCTGTGAAAAGCCTTTGTGTGGTGGAGTTACAAACACCTTGCTGGTGATGTAAAGCACTGGGCTTGCTGCCTGAATGTCTGCTATAATTTATCTGCATTTGTGTGAGAGGGGAAGGAAACCTTGCTGCAGCAAGTGTGTTTATCATCTTGAGGCCTTGCACTCAAACCTCACAAGGTCAAAGACTATCCCAGCTGCGACCCAGCATGGGGCAGACCACCTCCTGGATGAAGAGGGAAAAGCTTACATGGTTCAGAAATCGCCTTCCCAGTTTTCACAGAGAATTGCTCCAAGAGATCTGGGAGAAACAAGATGATATAAAAAGTCTGACTCAGTCTGCCCAGAGTCTGCCCGTGATCTGTACTCAGCAGGGTCCTGAGATGGGGACAGATGCCAGGATTTGACCTCCCACTGTGTAACTGGAGTGGGCAAATGGTTAAATTTCTAGCACATATGTGGTCAAGAAGACAAGCTAATCTCTCTAGAATACAATACTCAGGAACAGAGAACAGAGAAGTTTCAACCTTGTGAAAATAGATCTATTTAACAGATCTTAAAGTAGTGTTATTTACATCTTAAAATTCTTCCCCTCCATCCATTCCCCTTCTCCTTACAGCCCTCTGCCAGGGGTTGGAGTAAGTGCAGATAATATGTCAACTCTGCCACTGTGCCCTGCCAGGTCACAAAGTGTGGATTTGCAGCCCACCATTCACTGTGAGCTAATGTCACTGTGGACACTCTTGGGGAATGCGTCAAGGGTACAACTGATCCAATCTGGCAGTGCTGAAGCCAAAGTGGCAACTGGCTCCCACAGTCCACAGCTCCTGATCTATGTGACACCCTCTTCCTTTGCACCAGCTCTTATGCCTCAGGGAGCTGATTCTGCCTGCCAGACAGGAGGAACATAATTCCCTTATTTTTTTTTGCTTTCTGTGTTACCTTTCTGCCAGTTAGCCATTTGGCTCAAGGGGCCTGTGTAGAGGGAATCAGCATTAGAGCATGGGAAGCAGCAGGACAAAAGAAGGAGGGGGAAGGAAGATAACAAGACCATTATTTTCAGTGGCATTTAGCCATTATTGTTAATGATATTTCTCCCACAAAAGAGGTGTGTATGATTCTCTGTCGCATACTTTGAGAGTGTAAATGATGGGTTAAAGTGTAATAAAATCTAGAGCTCTTTTTCATGTCTTAATTTAATAAATTGATACCCTCACACCAGCAAGCCCTTTGTTTTTGCTGTTTGATCACTGGTGATCTATCCCAAAATATTTCCCCTCTCTGGCTGGGCAGTTACATATTTCCCTAATAACAATGCTGTTCTTTGGGATGTTATGAGAGGAGGAGTAATTTTGGAAGCTAATATGCAACTGATAGTACAAAACACTTCTCAACTCCCTAGTCCATCTGCGCTAGCTCTAACATCTCACGCAATAGTTAACCACTGTCAGCAAAAGCAGCTACACAAATGAGATTGCAACACAGCCAAGTCCACACCACAACCCAGCTGTGCAAGATTGAGTGAAACCAGTGGGAACTTTGACCCTTTTTGTTTCTGACAGTTTTCCCCTCGCTAGAGGTGGCTCAACTAGCAATACATAAATTCAAGAAATGCTGAGCAGTCAGCAATGGAAACTTCGTTGATGCAAAAGTAAATTAAGCCATCGTGATTTCTGATGAAGAAACACAAAATTTAAGACAAAGTTTCTGTCTTGACAAAGAATCTGTCCAGATGTACAAAAGATGCCATTTTCAGGGAACTGAGAAGCGACACAAATACTTTGAACTGTAACAAAAGTGTGTATGTTGGGCTGCCTACATAAACTGGAGGAAACAAAAAATACAATTCTGTAAAACTGAAAAAGTAAAGCTCAAGAAAAGCAAATAATCTTCTCCCATTTTGCAGCTGGAAGAATGACTCATTAATTCTTAAATGATGATTATTAGCTTATTACTAGCCTTTCTACTCAGGCTTTTTTGGATCATAACTTTTATTCCTTTTCAGTCTTTGATAATATTCTGGGACTCAATAAAGCTTAAAATTGATAATGTGGGAATATATGTGTTTAGATAATTTGTGTTCTGCTGAGAGCCAGGAGTTGTTTTAGCTTCATTAGTTTGTATAAAGAAGGCATATGAATGTCACAAACACAGTGTTAAATTAGAGGTGTTTCCAACGCCTCCAGTAGCTGAGGAGATCAAATCTGGCCAGTCACAGATAATAGATATGTAGAGACAAATGAATAAACATAATAATAGCTACCCAGTCCAGCACTGAGGCATTGTGGCAAATAACTCACCATTCTGTATTATCAGTTCTTCAGGAGTTCATTATATTAAGTATTATTATGTAGCTTCTGTTCAGCTCCTGAGCCTATGCACTCCGGTAGAAAGCAGAAGAACTTAGACAAGTGGTGATAAAGATTTTTCTAGCAAATGAATCCACTACCAATAGCTTTGTGTTTAAACCTAGCTGGGGAAAAAAACCCGTAACTGAAGTGATGGGACTTTTACCTAAAAAGATAATATTGTTTTAAGGAGGGAAAGGCAAAAAGTAGAAATTGAGCCATGTCAAAATATCTTTTTCCAACAATAACAGGTAAAATCTTTCTGATTTGTTGTTTTGAACGTTCCTTTCCTCTCACTGTTTTTTTTTTTTTAATTTGAGACACGATTATATCTAGTATTAATGTCAACAGACATGATAACGTCCAACTGAAATGTGTAGAGTCAGTTAAAAAGTTGTGTTTCTTTGTAGAGAACACTGAAACTTGCATGTTTCACTCATAACTCTACTAAGGTAAATTTTCTAAACCACTAAGACCTTCATGGAAAGTTCTCTCCCCTCTGGACAGATTCAGTGTTTGTAGAAATTAGGACAGGACTTTTGCCCTTTGGTCCTGAAATTAAAGGCACCTCTCCATGAATAGTATCAGAGCTGAAATAGTTTAGCACTAATCTTCTGTGGATCCCTGCCAAGGTACACATATATATATATTTTTTTTTTTTTAAACTCTGTCCTCTGCTGGAGGTTAGAGTCAGAACAACTTATCCAAATTTTTTGGAGACACAGGTAAAGCATTCTGGGGCTAGAAAACATAGCCATGTTTTCTGATTTGAAGCACAGATGTCTGATAATAAATGGAAGAAATGAAGATGTGACATCCGGGTGTTTTATGTCACATGGACTTCGTTTGGGTTGTCCTCTCATGGACTGCTCATGGGTGGAGCACAGCACCCACCCACCAGGAGATAACAGCTGATAGAGTCTCTGTCCAATTCCTAAGGGCACCTGAGATTTTCTGTACACTTGCAGATGCTTTCATTTTGCTTCAAAACCAGTTTGCAGCCTTCCAGCACAACATACCCTCCCGTGTTTGCTCCGGCTAATCTCTCAATGACTGCAATAAAGGAGAAATGAGGCTGGTAAAGTGTAAAGATGTCTGCTTAAGGGAAGCTTAAGGAAAGCATGGTTAGACTTCTGCTACAAGCAGAAAAGGACAAAACCACTTATTGATTGCATCAATTTTTGAAATTAAAGTTCCTTCAATTCATTGGGAGATGCTAAGAAGTTCATCTGGACTTGATTCATCTTGCTTTAAATTAAATTGACAGTAATGTTATTTGACTAAACCTTGATAACCAGTTAATTTAGGACAATTTGTCTTGGTATAGTACAGAGTGTCCTAAAACTATTCAACATTTATTATTCCAATCCATCAATAACATTTGATAGCAACTTTCATTTCCTCCAGAAATATAGAATTGGTCCTACTACCATGCAATAGACTGGAATTTATTCTGAGATAGGATAGCCAGAGGAAAAACTAGGGGTCTTTTTTCAAGCTTTGACTGTGAAGAATTTAACACAAGATTTTGCCTTTACTCATTGTGTCTGAAACAGTTTTTACCTTTCATTAAAAATATGGCATACTGAGTTTTGTTTTCACCAAGTGGGTGAAGACATCTTTTAGATTTTTCCTCATATGAATACAGATGGAAATAACATGGATTCAATAAGGTTGGAAAAGACTTCCAAGATCATCCAGTCCAACCTTTGACTGCAGTGCTCACTAAACCATATCTTGAAGTACCACATCTACTAATTTTTTGAACACTTCCAGAGCTAGTGACTACAAAAATTCCCTAGGCAGTCTGCTCCACATAAATGCTTACATGCCATATCTGAAAGAACACCTTACTCTTTGTTTTCTTTTCCTTTTCTATGGTCACTACTCTTAAGAAATTCCAAACAAATTTGTCATGGAAACTGGTCTGTTTCTACCTAAGATTTTCCATAAAAATTACATTTCCAAAAGTGAAATATTTCAGAAAAAAAAATGTATTTTGAGCACTCTCTGCTTGGAAGATCTGTTTCTTTTGCAGTCATCTCTATATTTATCTTAAATATAACTGCAATGAATAACAAAATTGTTTTTATTAACAGACCTTTCATTAACACAACAAAATCAGAATTAAATTCAAGTCCCTCTGGAGCATCTGCTGAACTGATCACATATTTCAACTGCTGTACCTGGGCCCATCTTGTCTGAAACAGAATTGTCTCAAGAGTCCTATGGTGTCACTGAATAGTCAATACTTTAAACAGAAAGACAATAGTCTGGTATGACTTGTGCTTAGGAAAAAACATATCCATTTACTTAAGTAAATAAAGCCTCAGTAAATGTACTCTTTTATGTTTTATGTGATTAGTGGTACATTTTTATATATATATACATCAAACGAGCTGCCTTGAAATAGGTACAAGCATCTGAAACATGATCACAATGCAGAAAATTAAGAAGTGGTTGAGGGGAAAATTACTCCCTCTAATGCTTTACCACCACAGACTCATGCAGGTATAATTGAGGATGTAGACATTTGCAAACCATGCTGTACAACTGGTTAAATACTGTTTGTAAATGGATGAACACATAACACTACCAGTATTTGAAATTTGCTTTCAAAATACTGAATGGTATGAGACAACACTCAGGATTAATTTAAGTAAGTATTTGATATAAGGAGATATACATTTTTAAATTTCTGTGCTTTCTAGAAAACCTGTCATTTCCTCAATATGGCAAACAGTTAAAATTGTTCACAAATATAGAGTGTGGCTTTTTTGTAAAATCTTGCAAGGCAGTTGAGACATTATCTAGAGAGATTTATTTTTATTCTCTATAAACTTTCAAATTCTTTAAATTCTTGAAAATACAATAACAATTAGAAAATTCCTCTACACTTAGAATTAGAATTAGAAAATTCCTCTATTGGATTCTCTGAAAAAATTAAGATGTTATATAGGAGCCTTTTTTTTTTCATTTTTTTTAAAAAAATTGATACTATAATATTGCCAGGGCCTCAACAGACAGTTCAACATTTCCTGACAGTTCATGTATCCACCTCCTCAATTGACTACAACAGCTACTGAGCTAAGGCTACTCTTCCAGAAGAGCCTTTGGATAAGTGTCTCCAAGATGTCCACAGTCTTCAACACCACAGCAGATCAATAGCAGAACTGAGCAATAGCCAAGGATCTTAAGATTTTCAGATTTTTACCCATCAGAGAACCAACCTTGGGTGCATTGACCCCAAGGAGATTTCATGGCACCAGAGTGGACACGCCAGGGCTTCCACTCCAGATTACTCCATTATTTAAACCTACAGTTGTGTATACTTTTCACCAAAGATCTAACAAATTAATTTTTTTCTGTTTTCTTTACATAAAAACCTAGATTTTATTGGCAGAAAATAATCTAAAAATCAGAAAAAAACCCCCTATGTCTGCCAGGTGTAAAACATTCTACTTCAATTAATCTTCACACTCAAAACAGAGAGATGCATTTTATTACATCCTCCAGTCGTGTAGAGAGCATCAACTTCGATCATACAACCACAGAATGTGAGGTGAATACGTAAAGTGTAGGATTAGATTCTGCAGCAGAAAACTGTTTAGATTATTTGCAGTATATAAATGTAACTGCATGGAGTCAGTACCAAAGCATGAAAATAAAATAAAATTAAAAAAGGAAAAGATAAAGAAACAAGAAACAATCATAAATACAATAAAAATAAAACCCACTTACTTCTAAATTACATTCTGAAAACACAGTATTTTAGCTTCTAATGTGAAGCACAAGAGAGAGCAAACAAATGAATGTGAAAATATAATTAATATGTTTTAAAAAATTTTGCTGTCGTATGTATTTCCAGGGGAGTTTGGAGCACCTAATTTATAAAAACTATGTTTAACAAAGGAGAAACAAAAAAGGAAAGAAACAGAATCAGAACATAAGATTTAAAAGTAATGACTATTCAATAACCACAAACCATATGTCCTGGGGAGGTGAAAAATAAAAAAAAAAAAAGGTACCTTTTTTACTGCTTTGCCTATGAGATGATCTCCAACTGGTATTAGAACTCCTCCGAAGATAGCCAGTACACCACCGATGATGGCCCCAGTGATGAGCCCACAGTTTCTGTTACAGCCCATTCCTCTTTTTTGTTAGGGTACAGATAAAGAGCGTACAAATATCCTTGCTGTGAGGCTTGATGGTTTTTCCTCTCTTCCTGGTCCCAACAGACTCACTGATTGTCCTCAGAGAAGCTTCTAATATAAGCAGAAAGTGAACAAAAATCAAATTCTAAAGCTCAAAGTACAAAGTACATGACATGAAGCAGCTAGGAAGATAACAAGACAAAAACAGCCAGCCAGCAGCCAGCCACTGGCAAAAAAAACCAGACCAAACCAAAACAGAAAAACCAACAAAGTTGCAGGTACTTATGGCAAGTTAATTGCTTATTACATATGATTATCTTTCTTCATTCCAGTTGCCTAAACCAACTGGAAAGTTTTTTTCATTGGTCCTATTTTTTTTTTTTTGTTGTTGTTGTTTGGCTCTGTTGCATTAGGGCAAGCTGACATTGTTATTATTCATATGACATTCTTCCTGATGTAGACATCTTTAAGTCTCCCTCTGCCAAAGGAGGAGGCTATAGATAGCTCTGCTTTGATCTCAGCCTGCCGTGCCCGTGGCTCCCACTTCAGGCAAAAGCAGGAGGTACACTCCACTGGCATGAGCTGCCCTGGCTGGTTCTGCCTTATGCCACTGAGAAAGTCCCCAAGGCCCATCAGCACCTCGGTGGGAAAGGTAGTCCCTAAAGGGAGGCACCTCTTTCCAGATCTCTACCAATCCACAGTCCTCTACTGAACAGGCAGAACTTCGTTTCAGCAACTTCATGACAAAGCCAACACTGGATTTTTCTTTTAGAGCTGCATTCTTGCCAGCAGCTAATTTCATCAATCACAATTGCTTTATAGACCATCAGAGTTTTTAAAGCAAGACTAGATGTCACTCTCACTTTTCAGTCTTCTGATGTTTTCATTCTGGTGATAGAGTTTCTCACGCTGTTTTTTGTAAACATGCACATGATTTTCTAACTGTCTTTTTGTTTTTCATTCTTTCTCCTGGGAGGAGAAAGGTTTGATAGACTTTGCCATTAACCAGTGTAGTTGGAGAGGTGGTAACTTCACCTTCCAATTGATGGTCGTTTCCAGAACTCTATATAATGTGAAAACCAAAATAAAGTTAACTCTCTCTTCTTTACCTTCTCTCAAGTGTAACTGCATTTGTCTCTGCGTTTCGTGTTGCTCGATAGAGTGACAACTAGAGCTTGATCTTTGAAAGAGGCAATACCTAAAATTTCAAGATTGTTCAGTCTCAAAGAAAAATGTCTGTGATTAGTCATTGGAAAATAAGAGTTGCTAGTAATATATGTTAATATATCTTACAAACTGGCCCCTAGCAAAAGGGGTTGTAAAGAAAATCAGAATGACACTAGTGCTGAAGTGGTAAAATATAAGCTCCCAGTGATATTTTTTTTCGATTTTTTATTTTTTATGAATAATTGAGACGAAGAGCTGGCTAATTTGCAATTTATTCTCTATAATTATGAATTAATCAAATACACAGAATTTGCAAGTTGGTTATTTGCTTTAAACCTCCAGATAACAGAAAATCTGCCCTTTTCTATTTTAGATGTCACTGTCCACAGCCTTTTTATTCTTACTAATTTCTGTTTGTCAACATGTTGTGAACATCTCTAAATCAATTTTAAAGCAGGTAATCGTTAATTACCGTTTCAGTTTAAAGAGTTAATTACACATTCAAGGTCAAACACAGAGAGAAGGAAAACAGAAAGATGAAGTGGAAGAACACCTCAACCAGTTTGCTCATGAGGATTAAAGAACCAGAAGGACTTCATTAATTTCTAAATAGTAAAGCAGGAATAGGAACTGTGTGTGTTCTGTTTTCTTAATCAGTTACGTGATCATTTTATCACATAAAGGATGTACAACATGCCCTACCACATTAGGTACCATGGTCAGCGGGCCACTGATGTGTCCTCCCTTGTCATCCCAAATTCACAGTTATGTCACAGCTCTACCTGGCACCAGAGACCTCCCTTTAACTGCACTGAAAACCCACCTTCTGCCTGCTCTTGTACCAGCAGCAGGTTATGGCTCCCTTGCCTTTAACAATGTCTATTTCTGTACGTTGGAGATTGTTTGGTATGTTAAGAATTTCTCCTTGGATTTTTTCAAGCAGAATGACCAAAAGACTGTTTGCAGTCTTGGAAAAATATCCCTACTATCCTTACTATAAAAGTCAGCCTGTCCATCCACCTGCCACCAGGTCATTCCATGTGGTTCCCACTCCAAAGCCATTAAAGGCTTTTTGATGTAGTGGATGTGTTTAACCACAAATGTCAAAGCACATTTCAGTTAGAAATTTATTAGACTTGAGGAACTTTGAGGTGAAAACCACTAGGACCAAATCTCATATCATTGTAGCTAGGCTGAGATCAGGATCTTTAGTTTGGTAAAGATAGTGGGGTGGGGATTTGAAAATCTGATTGCTCTCACATATTGTAGTAAATCTAAGGAAAAGCAGACATCCTCAATTAAATCAAATTCTGAAAAGTTCCTAACTCCACTTGATTTTTTCCCCCAATACAAGCAGACTTTTTTTCCAGTGTCGAAACACCCGTTTTAAAATTTAAAATGAAAATTAGTTTTTTCAGAAATGTTTAAGGGGGTGTTTTAGATATCATCACACTTTTTTTTCTTGACTTACATACTGAAGATTTTCAAATTCCACAGTAATACACTTTCCACCAAAACACATTTCCACCTAAGTTTCTACAAGCTTTTCAATGATTTTATTTTGGTTTTGGCAGACTAGGCATCTATCATGAGCACTATCAATAAACAGATAGAAAGCAAGTGGCTGCTAGCAACTTGCAGTCTATTCCAAGCCTCTGCAAATGGAAAAATGTTCACCCTTCTCCCACCAAATACAGTGTAATAGCAGTCTAGACATCCCAATTTATGCAATTCAAATTATAAATTACATAACTGTGAGTGAAGAGCACTCACACCATAACACTCAGTTCATATAGAAGTCAACACACTATTCTCATCTATCAGAACTGAATTTAAAATATGAAGATTAAGGTAGAAATTTCCAATAAGAATGCACTTTCTGGGAATTTATATTCAAGTGAACATTATATACCTGAAGCAGAATAGAAAGTACCATAACAAAATTAGCTATGGTCTATGAGGCTATGACTTAGATTTGACTACAGGATAATTAAGATTATTCACCTCATTCTAGAGTGTTGGGTATGTACTTTTTAATATTGTTTCAAAGATCCTTAATGGAATATTAATTAATAACAATGAAAATGGTCAATTTAAATCTCTGAAAGACAATTTATAAGCAACTGTATAGAAGGAGAGATGCCAAATGTTATTCTTTCTTTACTATTTAACTTAGACTTCTGTACATGTCAGCTTCAAGCAAGCCCTTATAAAATACAGATTATCTCATTATATATTTGATGTTCTTTGAAAATATAGTTTCAAGCTTTTCAACTGCAATAGTAAATGCTAGAAAAATGACTTTAAAATATGCATTTCTTATAAATTCACATAACTCCAGAACTGTATTTTCAAGAATATTAAATATCAAAAGACAGAATGCAATTGGGAAAGCCAGCCATACTGAACATAAAACATCACTGTTATCATAGTAACAAAGCATTTCACTAATCCATGTAAAATGTCACTTTTTCTTGTAAGCAGCTTTGTAAAATCTTTCCATTTTATTTCACCTTAAAAAGAAATATTTTCAAGAGCTCCCACCCAACTGACCTTAAAAGTGCTCCTGAGGAAAACCCTCTGATTTTAAATGTTGTATCATATGACTCACCTTGAATAAGGGCGACTGATTTTTCAGCTGAACATACAAGTACTCAGCACATGACTTGCATCAAGTTACCAGCAGACAAGCAGCCAAATCTCCCCACCAAGCACATAGGCTGTGAACTGCAGGGGAGTGTTTATATATTCCAAGAGACGTCAGTTCCCTCTCTATCTTTTTGCCAGAAGAAAAAGTTAAGTTGTGCTGCTGCTGGGGGAAGGGGTTATTTTTGCAGCCTGACTAAAAGCCACTACCTACATCTCGTGGTGGTATACTTAGCAACTGCAATCTTTGTCCAAGTTTGATCCAAGTGAGTCAAAGGTCAAGGAGACAAAAGGGTAACTTACTTACTTGGTTTCTGGTCACTTCTTCTTTCATATCTGCATATTTGTATTTTACTCATCATGATAGTGTATTTTCAAGTAATAAAAATTAGGAAACTTCCAAATATTTTTAGTAGGATTTTTTTCAGGTATCAGATGCAATGTTTCCTTGCCAAGTGCCAAGGCTCTTCCTATTTTACTGGAAATTCAATGAAAATCATCCCAGAAGCCTCTTTTTCTGAATGTATCTAAAAATCCTTTATTTTTACACTGACATCTCTGTCAACCAACGTGTTACTCCATCACAGTGTCTACTACTAAATAAAAACAGTTTGACAAGCTAAGCTTTTGCGGAAATATTTTATAAATACCTCTTTATCTCAGGTGAACTCAATGAATGGACTGTTTTAAAAGATCCTTCTGGCAGCAGCAAGAGGAAGTTACTTTTATTTGGTTTAATTATGAGAGAGAAAATAATCCTAAAAATAGATCCTTAGGTCCAGACTTTCATGGTACAGCACTGAGTAGTTTGCAATTCACAGGTTTAGTATTTTCTATCTGCTAAGACTGACTGCTGTTCCATTATTTTATGTTGCTCTATTTGGAAGTTTAGCTTTTGTGGAAAAATCTGCCTTTTTCTAATCTGCTTCTTCTAAGTAGATCGAAGGTAGATGAAAATTAATGAATTTGAGGTTTTTACCTCCTAGTAGTGAAGGCAACACTGAAAGTAAGCCTGGTTTTTTGAAAACAGCCTTTTGGGCAGTTTTCAGTACAAGGCTCACTGCCAGGGCAAATTTGTGACCCTGAATAACTCCAGTTTCTCATCTTTAAAAAGTGCAGAAATTTTGTTTTCACCCATTTTTTAATTAAAGAGGGATGTTTGCTGAAAGTTAAGCAGTGCAAGCACACACTGTGCTTGCCATGAACTAGTTTTATCATCATTAATTATTTCTACTGTGCATGTCCTCCTCGGATGGTCTCCTGAGGATGTCCTTGTCTGGGATCCTCCTCCAGTGCTGCCTGTGGAGATGTTCCCTACAGAATGCTCATTTTCTCTGTTTGCAGTGTGTGGGAGTCAGGGTGCACCCTTCATGAGAAAAATATCTACTGGGGTTTTTTATTGGAATCTGCTACTGTCAGCATAATGATGTTCAGTGTTCAACATATGCATGCTGAGTTGTACCACCTAATGTTATGATTTACAATATCCTCTTATCACCCTGAATAAGCAAAATCTCTTCTAGCAGCAGTGCTTGGCAGTGAAATGAGGACTGCCTGGGTCAACTGCAGAAACCAGCAAAAAAGACAGGAAGCTGAGAGAGAAGCTGTAAACTTTTGGTCGTCAGTCGTTTCTGTTTGTTAAAAACAAACTAAAACAAACCGTAAGTATTTAATGGTCCTGTGTCCTCTGACTTCATATCAGAATTCAGAGGTTGCAAGGAGAAAGCAGAGGCACACAGCAACAGGAGAAGGACACAAAAACAAACAGTTGTGTACTTCATCAGAGTCCCCAGTGGTGCAACAGCAGACAAACTGCCATGCAAGGAAAAGTTGTCAAAAAGGAGAAACAGAATAAATGACACTCACATGCTTCATGAAGACATAGAAAACTTCAGGAAGCAGAAAAAGGGAAATGCTGTTGTTATTTTCAAATGAAGTCCACACACATTTTCTGGAGTAAACATACTACTGATAAGAAAATGCTGAAGAGATGAGTGTTGTTCGTGGCTTTTATACATGTCTTATACACAGTGGGCCCCTTGGGAAACACTGTCTTTGGGGTGCTTTCCCATATGCCTTGAGATTCCTAAATAGGCTTTTTTTTTTTTTTTAATATTAAGATCCATTCTATCAGACATACCTTTATTTTCAATTTATTACCATGAATTTTCAAGATGATTACATAAACATTCCCACATTCCTGTGGGGATTCTTCGCTGTACAGTATAGCACAGCATGAGTTTATATTCCTGTGTTTCCCAGTTATTACACTCAGAATTTTTCTTCAGCTGCCTATCATGAAGCTTATAAAACAAGTGTTAACATTAATTCTTTTTCAGATGTGGAAATGTTAGCATATTTTGATGATGTTAGGAAGCAAATTAGAAAGCTCCAGGAAAGTCCTGTCTCTACCTTTGCAACCTCTGAACTTTTTAAGGACATTAACAGTTAAAAAACACCCAACAAAATCTACTTTTTAGTTGTTAGGTAAAATGCAAACCCCTGGGGCAAAAGATGAGGCTAATATTCTCAGCATGCAAAACATGATTTCCTATAAGCTTTTGGGTACTCTCCCTGGTTTTGAGACAAAGGTGGGAGGAATTTTCTTTACCTGTAAATTAATGCACAAATTTATTGTTTATCCAGGCTATCCTATTAGCATCATTTTATGTGGCTTCTATTGTCTGTACTGAAAATCCTGTTGTCACCACTCAGTGGCCCTCTGGCTTCTTCACAGGAAGTGGAAAAGTCCCACAGGAAGGGTTGTACCTTGCTCAGTAGTGAAAGATTAAATCATTAAACCTACCCCCCCCCAGAAGAAAACAAACCATACACACACACACACACACACACACACACACACACACATACACACACAAAGAAAGAACCTGTGGCTTCTGTCCCCAAATAAGCTCTTTCTGATTCAATACACTCATGTTCACCCATGTGCCCTTAGTTCTACTGAGAGGGAGAATGATGAAAATGAATCATCTGGACAAGAAAAAAGAAAATATGCAATAAGCCACCAGCTGGGTGAGACTTCTGCCTCTCTGTGTGTACTGGAGATACTACGAGGTATTACTTTATAGGGAGAGAAATTTTGGATTAATGAAAGTTAATTTGATTTCCTAAGGAAGTTAAAACCTTCTGTGTATCCCATCATCACATAGTACATGAGAAACAGCACATGAGCTATACACTCAGACCAGCTTCAACTATTTACTGCACTTCCACTTCACAAGAGCCATCCTAAAGTGAACATGGCCTATCTTGAGGTATTGCACATAAAGAACATGAATATATAACATACAAATTATAAAATAATAATAATACAGAACTAATATTATTCCTGAATTTCATATTTACTATTTCTGTCTCATCTATTCTCACAGTGACTGCTATTTGGTATAACTTTGTTTTCCAAAAGCCACAGGATAGAACAGAGTTTTATAGGTCAGGTCACCTCGCATCAAAAGAAGGAAGAACAAAGATATTTTAGTTGCTTCAGTTTTCCTTTTACTATCTTATATATAAGGCTCTTTAATAAAACAAAGACATCATTTCACATTATTTTTTTTCTTGTTTAAGTTTATTACAAATATTTGTTACCAATAAACCAATGCAGCTAAAAGCAGGCATCCCACCTAAGGGAGACAAATTGGTTTCCTTTCCTCTCACTAGAGATGAATGAACATAACTCATCTCAAGTACTTGAAATTTTTTCTTAGGCAAGAATATCTAGAATCATACAATCATACAATGATTAGGGATGGAGAAGACCTCCAAGATCATCAGGTCCAACCTTTGACCAAGTACCACCACGTTCACTAAACCATATCACAAGGTGCTACAGCTACTTAATTTTGAACAGTTCCAGGGAGTGCATATCTTTTAGAGGTACTGGTGTCTTCCCTTTAACTGCAAAGCATATAAACGGTTGAATAAGTTAGGTATCTAATTATTAGAATCTTCATGTTAGAACAATTCCACTCAAAGTCCCCAAAAAGGTCTTTCATTTCCCCTCCACATCACTGCACCATACTGATGGCACCAGAACAGCTGTACAAGGTTCTGGTAAATGCATACAAGTTATGAAACAAATAGAAAATTCAAGAAGAAAACTTCAAAATATTTACCAGCTGGCATTAATGGAAAGTTTGGACAAAGATTACAGACATGGTATAGCACTTTTTTGCTCAGCTCACATCACAGATTTTGCTGCAGGTGTGTTGGCCTTCAAGGATTGCCAGTGCATGTCCTGAGTCATACTCCAACCACTCATATCAAGCATTATTCAACCTCCTGAAAAAAATATCCTCCCCAAAATGCATTAATACCTTATTTCTCCTCACAAGCGCTTGGAAGACTCTTTTCAAACTGCTGTGTAGCTCCTTCATTACCCACCAGAGACTCCCAGCTGTAGCTTTCCCAGCTCTGTTAAGTGTTAGGTCCTAAGGTGCTGTCCCTTGTGGTTCCCAATGTGTCCTGACGAGATGGAAAAACATCCTAAAATACCAGTGTCTCAAGCCAACTTGGCAGCAGTACAGTGGAAACAGTGTGATATATTTGGCTCCTGCCACTGATGAGTTCCTCTGTCAAACTGCAATGAAGTTCTTTAAGGGGAAAATGGGTGATGGAAAACCCATCAATTTCTTCAGTTTTTTTCCCCTGGAGAAATGTCTTGTGAGCTCTTCTTCACTGATTGTGGCATGCATAAACTGCTGCCTCTCTCAGTCCTCAAAATCACTTTTAAATTTGTTTTCAAGTGATTCTAGCAGGGGGATTAGGTGAAGAAAGCCCAAGAGCAGCAGGGATAGACCAGACTCTGATTCTTCTACTCCTGTGGGTTCATGTGAGAGTAACTCAGAATATAGATAGGAAGGAACTTAGTAAAACAGAATCCAGTACAGAAATTGTAATATTATAACACAGACTTCTTGTGAGTCTGGAACAGTGAAGGGCTAAGAAAATCTTTTACTGAAAATGTTGGGTTGGTCTATTAATGCTAGAGACATTTCTCACTGAAACCTAAGTGTTGCCCCAAAAATTATGATTCATCACCCAGTGTGCAATGAGCCAATCACACACAGAGCCAAGGGCTTTGTTATTTCATATTTGCACAAAGATGGGTGTTGTGTGGTGAATCCACAAAGCTATCACCCTACATAAAAACAATAAGAACTCTTTATATGCTGTTAATTTTCATATGTTCTGCTTATCTAATATATTCAGTGTTTAGTATTTGACTATTTCTGAGTTGTGCTGAGCTGCCTTCTTATCTTGGATGGCCTGGTGCTCATCAGTGTTTACAATTCTATTATTGTCAGGCTGGCTTTCTTAACTTCTTCTTATCTTGGGTGCCCTGCAATAGCAGATTCTTCCTCCCAATCATTGTCACTCCCCTGGGTCTATGACATTTGAAGTGGGTCAGGCCCTGAAATGTAATAAGGCAATGCTTCTGAGAAAACATTTTATCTTAGACATCACAAGGAGGGCACAGAGAGGAGGCTCCAATGGCAGGAGACAAAAATTTTAAAGCAAACACATTCTGAAAGTCAGGAGAAATTTAATAAATCTTGTCCCTACTTGGATATATTCCACTTCTTTCAAAACTCCCCTCCTTAGATCAGAAGTCACAGAATAATGGAGTAATTCTAAAATCATTCACTAGTGCAATACCTGATTGAGAAATAGTCACCATAATGAATCATCCCAGACAACGTCAGTGGTTTTGAAGAGTGGCTGCGTAGTTTTTATGTTAGTTTTTGCCTACCAGCTGCACTGTAATTTTGTCTCTGTAATAATTAAGAACAACATATGTACAGGGGATTTTTCCAGTTGTGAAGACCTATGTTTAAGGTCAATTTCTTGGTGACTTCTCAAGTATTGAAGACCTGTCAAATGACTGACACCCTTATCTTTCAGTTTACATGTTCCAGACCTGTAGACATGTCCTCGGTCTGAACAATGCACAGAACGTCTTGCCTGGGGCTTCAGTCCAGCCTCAAACACCAAAGCCAAACCATCTGCTTTCCACTGCTAGGAAAAACCCTGATCCTCACCAGGCCAGCACTAAAAGAAAGTTTTACTGAAGCTACCCCTGAGGCAGCTGCCAACTCCACTTAGGGAATCAGAATCAGTGGCCGGAATAGAGAAAAACTTGTGATACAAAAAAGGAGTTTTTCACTTTTTTTCATATTTTTCTTAAGAAGATATTTAATTGCCACAATAAAAGAATCAAACATAATTCACACACAGACAAAAAACAAAAACCCCAACACTGAAAAATAAAATTATCCTTGCCACAGGAGATCCCTTGGCAGCAGCTGAAGATCTAAAGAGATTATGAAAAATTGTGTAATGTCACGGTGTATTGAGAAATATTAACGCCTATGAAGAAAAGAGCAGTAGAAAAAGCACTAGCAGTGATTTCTGGGCACTAGCAGTAAATTAATGAGGGAACTAATAGATACCCTGAACTACTCAGATCATGTAATTTTCAGTCCTAAGATATGGCGTTATTCTTTCAGATGAAAACATGTTACAGAAATATGCATATAACTATCAGTTACAGGAAAAAAAAAAAGTAGTTGCAAAATACAGTAATTTAACCCAAACCCCTTACATTTCTGATCATTTTCCTGGTTGTGCCAATTATATACATGATTTTGAAGTCTCACTTGAGGACAGAGGAAAAAAAACCCAAACTAAGCAACTACAGACTACACATTTTTTATGAGTAGGATATTTTTGCCAAGTTAAAAAAAAAATCACTGAGTAATTATAGCTATTGTGTCAGTTGTCAAGAAAATAAATCACTAAAATAGCATATGATTATGCTATATTTATTGGGTTGATCTCAGGACTTCCATATAAAAACTAACTTATGTTACATCAGCATATTTATTGCACATAAATTATAGTTTTTAAACTACACAGAAATGCATATATCTGCTTTTTTCCTATAATTAATAATGATACAATTCCCATAATTAATAATTATTACAGCATCTTTTGTATGTTCTTTTATATCACAGTTATTAAATGTATACAGCCATAAACTTGAAAACTTATTTCTTATAACATGTATTTAGTTGCTTATATATATAGACTTTCATATACAAGATAATGATTAACAGGCAAATTATTAATACAGTTTTTGCAGTTAAAGTTTCAATATATTTATTTATAATACAATGAAATATTAGCAATATACACAATCTATTATCAAGATATGCAAGCAAAATAATTGATTACCAGTATATTTAGTCTTTATAAATTTTAGTGAATGGACTTTTCTTGGATTTATAAATAGAGGCTGAATAACATCTCTCTTTGCTTTCAATAATGAGCAGTTAGGAGCATTTTGCAAGTTAAAGGATGCAATGATACACTTACAAGAAGTTTATTGAGCATGCAGCTGTGTGCTCAGAATCTGCCTCTAGCCCAGGAGCAGGGTCACATACCTGTGTGGGGGGAGAGCTGCTCTCACACCTCTTGACACAAGGAACTGCTGAGGTGCAGAAGAGCCTGCAAACTTACCACCCTATCTACAGAAAACTGGAGTTGCTGTATCAACCCCAAGCAGCCCTGGTGCCCAGTGCCCAACCAGACAGTCGATCTTGTGTCAGCCACAAGGAGAAACAGAAAGTTGCACAGACCTTTTAAACAGCAGGTAAGCTGCCTCAAACGATAAGGAATTATGAAACCTCTGAGCCCAAGATAATACCCTCTCCCACTTATGCTTTACAAGAAAGACCAGTTCTAAGAAATCCTCTCAGGACCAGCCTTTGCCTCTGATCCCTTCAGCCTCTGCAATAGCCCAGCACTTGGAGGCAATGCATCGGGTCCCTGTTACCAACAGGTTTAATTGACTTTACTCTTTGCAGTAACTCCTTGCAAACACAGTCTAATCCTATTTAATACCCACAAAGTACTGGAAGCCAGGTAATACATGTCATATTAGAGATAATTCTTCAGATTTGGGTTTATCATATTTACTTACACAAAGCATAGGGACAGGTCAGGATGCGGGGTCCCAGCTGTGAGTACAGCTATTCAAATTAATGGGACTTTTTCTAACATTTCCACAGGCTTTGCTTCAGAACTTGGTTGTCTAAATAAATATCTGAGCCAAGTGGCAGGGCTATTGCCTCCTCTGTCTTTTTAGATCTTTGCTAAATCATTTTATCATAGCAGGGCTGATACTTTTCTAAAATTATTAAATTATTAGTAATTAAGCACTGTATTTTTTTTTTATTTGAACAGCCTATAAAGGACCTCCTTCCAGAAAGTCACAGCAAATAGCAACAGTTATCAGCCTGTCTGCCAAGTGCTTTCATAATTAAGATAATAGCTGTCCCAGAGGATTATCAGGACCCTGGAGGTAAGTCATTATGACAGGTGCTATAAAACTCCATATGTACTAACTCAAGGGGCACTCCATGGCATAAACCTCTTAACCTGGCTTTCAGTGAAATTTCTGCTTCTCTAAAGTTAGACAGAAAATCAAGTGACAAGGAAAAGTTAGGAATAAAAAAATATTCCTGAAATTTGCATTAATCTGGATATTTTCTGACCTATCCTCTTATGTAAATGCTGTTGTTCTACCTTTGGTCTTCTTGGAGTCCTGTTGATGGCTTCCTGTGTGCCTTTCACAGCTGCAGCCTCCAGCTTGTTGCCAGACTTCTGCCTTCCTTTCTACATGTGCTTCCTTTTACCTCTGTTTTCTTCCCTGAGAATCTCCTCCCGCCTCCAGCTCTGTGTGTGTTTCTCACCTTCCACCCTATCATCTCAGCAGTCACTCCTCCACCAAGCATCTCCTCTAGTTTGTCTCCTCCCTCCTTGAATTACCCCTAGGTTTTTTCCTGCTCTTCCAGAATTTACCGCTTTCCATCAATTCCATCCTTGTTCCTTGACATTAACATTTCTTTTTCCCCAATCTCCCTTGATACTTTTTTCTTCTATTTCTCTTCTTATCCCTCTGCATGAAGTGGTGGTATATAAACTTCTCACACCCCCAGTTAATCAAAAGGCTGGTTGCAAATGAAAACCATATTTATCAGTACTCTTTGGTACACAGAGAAGTCTTACCTGAAAAGGCTAATTATAAATAATAATTTAAGTTTGGTAACTTAATACTGTATTCTTGTTTGTGTTCCTTCCTAAAGCCTCAGAACAGCAAAGCCCACAGTACTTTTACCCATTATCTATTTTCTGCCCAGCTGTCATTCAACACTCTTTTTGAAGTCCTCCCGTTTCTAAGAAAATGAATACTGAGCAGCTTCAGCCATACATGAAGAAGAAAAGAAAAGAAAAGAAAAGAAAAGAAAAGAAAAGAAAAGAAAAGAAAAGAAAAGAAAAGAAAAGAAAAGAAAAGAAAAGAAAAGAGAAAAGAAAAGAAAAGAAAAGAAAAGAAAAGAAAAGAAAAGAAAAGAAAAGAAAAGAAAAGAAAAGAAAAGAAAAGAAAAGAAAAGAAAAGAAAAGAAAAGAAAAGAAAAGAGAAAAGAAAAAAAAAATTTATCCCCCTCTTACCTGCACCAGAGCTGGGAGAGGATCTTAGATGAGGCTGGGAAAAGATGAGAGTTTTCTGAATACTGTGCCAGGCAGGTTCAGTGGCAAAGCAGGCATACTGGGCTACCAAAACCAGTACTGTGCCCTTCCTTCCAACCCACAACAGCTAGAAAGGAAATGGGATGTATCCTTAATCTCTTTCTTATGATTTGAGAAGTCAGAGCACTCGTTAATGTTTAGCATTAAAAAAAAAAATCCTTAAAATTATATAGGATAAAGATTGCAGAATTGTAAACATGTCGTCACAACATGAAACACCCCAGGCTTGTTTGTGGCAAAGCACACGCCCTCTGTATAATTATACTCAGGCTTCTCTGTTTTAGGCAAAAAGTAACAATAGTCACATATCAGATTCTCAAAATGGTATTGGAGAGGATTCAGCAGGACACTCCCAAGACTTTCTGGGTAGTAGCAGCCATAGGATTGCAGACAAATAAATGCTTAGTCCCTCCAGTTTCTGGAAACTATTGCTTCCATGCTGCACTTTGCTCTATAAGTGGTTTTCTGGTTAGTTTTTCACCAGTCTATCTCTCACAATTCCTTTTCTTACTCTGCAATTCTAGCTCAGAGTTCTCCTCTTTTCCCCAAATCTCACTACCAGGCTGTCTACCCATCTCAGAGGATAAATCTTGACCATATCAGAATAGTATCTCTAAAAGTCTTGTGTGCTCATTTCAGCATTGCACATTCACGCAATGGTGAAGATTTTTTTTCTGCTGTACTTCTGCATGTGAGACTGTTTTAACAGCAGTTACACATTCTAGGCCCTGCTGAACATTGTATTTTCCAAAGTCTGTGTGCCCAAGGAAGCATTCTGGTATCTTGGTCAAACAAACACCATGGACACCTATCAGCTGATATCTGCCAGGATATCTATGATACCTCTGACCAGTTTAATGTGCCTGTGGTTCTAATGCAGACATGCTTAAATAATGTGTGCACATTCCAGTAGCATGTATGGATCTCCCTAAAAGAGAGAGAAACAACTGCAGTGGAGATGGTTTTTCACAGCTTCCATCCATTGGCCTTATGAAAAACCTACTAAAAGACATTTAGACCCAGCAGATCCTGGTATTTTGATTCTTCATCTGCATGAGAAGAATTTTTGTCTAGGCATGACTGGCATATGTTGACTCATGAGCTGGTGAGGCTTGTGAGAAGATATTTTCTTGAATAGTAAACATGAGGGCATATTTTCCTGTGGATAATTCACTTTCCTTTGACCTAGTAAAACGTGAAGGCCATCCTCTCTGAGGTCAACAATATTCTATTTTTGACCAACTAAATACTTTATACATGCTTTCATGTACACATGAACATACATGCTGGTGCCTTGTTTCAGTTTCGAAGAATCTACCTGAAACTTAGTGGCAACCTGAGCTTTTTTTGCCTCTTGCAACCTTGCCTATTGCCATTTTCCACCATGCAAGCATCCTGCAAAATACTACCTTTTTCCTTGGAAAATTCCACGTGTGCCTCACTGAAATGCATGTGGCTGGGAGGATTTGTGCCTACCTTTGAAATGGTGGTGTGATTCCTTGCAGAGCCATACTTTTCATACCATCCAGGTTCCTCACCAGAAGAACGTGGAAAGAATACAAACCTATTTTTTGGCATGTTGCCACGCTTGATGTGCTGCTTAAAGTGAGGTGTTTTCTGGGGTGCTACAGATCTTTTTGATGTGGCTACTGCACTTCTATGTAATCTTCCCTGTCTTAGGATCAAATTCATCCATGAGCAGATTCCCACTTTTACAGCTATACCTCTTTTAAATATCACTTCCATACTTCACGTTTAATTCACGTTGTATACCAGGCATGTAACAAGTGAATCCAAAGCTTTTGAAGGAATTTCATGATTTCAGAAATATCTCCTACTCAAACTCACATGGCCTTAGAAGGAAGCAGAAAAAAAAATTAAATATAAGCTTTGTCTGACTCGTTCTAATCCTCATTTTGTAATCCAGACTTATTCAGTTTGGGGATTTATTTCTCTGAAAAGAGTTTACTCCTGAAAAGTGACTATAGTTAGCGAGACTTGATACAATGACTAGAATTTAAGCAGCCTATGAGCATTGTCCCTAGGTTTTACTCAGGGTGAATTTCATCACAGTTCAAAGAGATCATATGACCCCTTATTACATAATCACAGCATAAATTGTCATATTCTACCTAATTCATTAAGTTTTTATTCTCGTTTATTTTTATGTTCTTTATTCCACCATGTTGCAATTAGTAAAAATTAATTTAATACACAACTGATTAACAATTAGAACTTTTTAAACATTCTGTGCTTCCAACGCATGAAAGCTGAGCTTCATGGAGTGCAGATGGAATTCCAATCAGTGGTTTGTGTCAAGTGGTTTTAGAGACACATAATGGAGCCATCACATGAATTAAACATTTATGACTCAAAATCAATTAGTGACTAAGATATAAATTATTTCACTATTAAGGTTTAGCAAGGAGCATGCTAACCTAGACAGACCATACAATCATGAGTGATATTAATGAAGAAATATAACAGTAACAAATATTTGACATTTATATATGTCAAAACATATCTCTAATAAAATGAAAAAATGGGATATATTTGGTATATCACGTTCCTTTTCAGAAACTACAACAGCATTATGCTGTATGTTATGCGAGTAATTGATACTTCAGGTTAAACAGTGGGATAGCAAGATTATTTTTCTAAGGGAAAAATCAAAATAGTTCATGAAAAGTTCAGTGGGTCAGTACCTTACATGACAAATAGGTTTTTATAGAGTTTATCAAGTTTGGAGTCCTTTTTTGGAAGTAGTGTTCTACCTGCTTTTTGTCAACAGAGAGCCTAGCAAAATAATGACTAAAAATGTGAAAAGAAATTTATACACTATTACTCCTTTTATACCTGTTCCACAGTTAAAAGTTAGTCTGAGCTTAGAAACCACCAAGTGGTGAACTTCCTTGTTTGGAGGCAGCCTGTCCCTGCTGGATTTACTCTAGTAATTGAGTGTTCACAGAGAGTCCCTGCAGAGCCTGGGGGAAGCCGGTGCCAAGGCGAGGTGGTGAGACTGGAAACTCCTGTGGCACAAAGCAAAATGCCAGAGCAGGATTTTCAACTCGTCCTGTTGCCCAGGCCTGCTGCCTGCATGCCTGGAATTAGTGACAGCTGCTGTCCCTCCTCTGGCTGAGTCTGGGTGTACTCAGAGCCATTCAGATGTAGAAGCCAGACCAAGTGGCAGGTCTCAGGAATCCAGAAGTATTTTCATTAATGAAGTAATGAAGTTACATAAATCTAAGGCAGTGGAAAAGCAGAACCTTCATGATTTTATTTACATTTTCAGAGATAAAGCCTGTTTATTTCCATGCATTATTTTAGTCTCAGCATGTGTGAAAATATTTCTGCTCTGTTTCTGAAAACCAAACACTGCAATATGCAGTATATAAATCCTAAAATTGTTATTCTCAGAAGTCACAAATTGTACTGGATATCTTGAAATTTATATTGCTGATTTAAGAAGATTGTTGTTTGCCCTTTGAAAAATCAGATACCTTTCAACTGAAATTTCCATATCCCTTGAAACAGAGAAATTAGCTTTGCCAAAAAACTTTTAAAATAAGAAATTGCTGATTACTTACATAATGAGTGTTGTGTTTGTTTATGCAGTGTTTACACAGTGAAAAATAAAGTTGTTTTAGATTATTTCAGTCTTGCAAAGTAGCAATTGCTGTAGTCATTAAAAAAACCAAAACAAACAAAACCCCTTTGATCTAGATTGCTCAGGTGGATAGTTCTCTGCTATCTCTTAAAACATAAGTAAGAAAACTTTCTGTCTCTTTTTCTCTTTTTTAGCCACATAACTCAGAGTTTTTTCTACCAGAATCAGCTGGTTTGTTCCCAGCAGAACATTCACAATGCCTAGCTCCTCTCCTACTGCAAAGATTTTTTTTTTTTTCATCTCAGGAGAGTTCAGTTAGCTTTCATTTCTTTGGCCTCTCACTTGTATTTTCCAAACAAAAGTGCTGTGTCTATAAAACACATTCTGATGAAAATGTAAGACTGAACATGCCTTATGTCTTTTGAACAAGCATTGGTTTCCAGTTTAGCCCAAGTGCTCTTCAGCACAGCTTCCTGGGAAGACCTGTTTGGGAGTTCTTAAAAATCAGGCCACAGATCTATCATCAGAGGATACTGTTAACATTAATACCTTAATTCATGAATTTACTATTTAAAACTCTTAAGCTTTTATATAAAGACTGTCAGCCCCACCAATCTGGTTGTTGCACTTCTGAAATAAAGGATCCTTTAATAAGGTGCTTGAATGCCTGGCCTGCTCTTGCTTCCTTGAGGCAGTGAATTGAGCAGTGGTAAGAATTTGATCTATTTCTATCTTAAATGAACATTCTTTGTTTCAGCATTTTCAAACTTAAACAGATAATTTAAATTTTCTTTTATGCAATATGCAGTCTTTCTAATTAATGAGATAAGTGAAATGGTCCTAAGTAAAAACTAGTGTTCAAAATCAACTTATACTTGTATTATTATCAAGATCAGAATGCAGAATATGGTGTGAAGACTGAAAATGTATCTTGTGCTCAAGGACCTCCTGCCCTACTGAGCAGTTGTAACAAAAACTGATTGCTGTTAAGTTAGGAAGGTACTGAACAAAATGTCATAAGAATGCTTCTTGCACTTTGTGAGGACTTGGAATCACACATGCACTTTGGGTCTCTACTGGCTCTGCCAGTAATTGTGGGAAGAAAAGCAGCTATGCCAGAAAGTAAGAACACAAGAGCAAGAAACATATTTGGACTGAGACAGATCTTGACATTGCACAAGTCATACTTAGATGAGTGCCAAGAATGACTACTCAGAGGCCAGTGGCCCAAAGATACTTGGCTTCTCTTTTCACTTTTAATCGTTCTGTTCCGGACATGTATGAACAATACCTAATTGTAGAAAAGCTGGGAGGCAGTTTTTAAATCCAAGGAGTATGTAAAAGGGTAAAGGAAACTCTGATGTCAATAATGGAGAACAAGACTTAAGAAGTACTATCTGAACAGCCTCAAGGGACTTGACAGCAAATTGACTAACAACTCAAGCATGAATATGCTGTGGAGTGAAAGTAGGAGAAAAGTAAAGGTTCAAAAGAGATGCTAAAAACAAATAAGAGAAAAACTAGATAAGCACTGTAAGTTGACTCTAGCTGGACACTGTGTGCCCACCAAGTTGCTCTATCACTCCCCTCCTCAACTGGACAGGGGACGAAAATGCATTGAAAAGCTCATGCTTTGAGGTAAGGACAGGGAAAGATCATTCACCAGTTACTGTCACAGGCAAAATAGATTCATCTTAGGGAAAGTAATTCACTTTATTGCCAATTAAGCAGAGTAGGATAATGAGAAACAAAAACACATGTGAAACCGACTTCCTACACAAACCTTTCTTCTGGACTCTGCTTCACTCCAAACTCTTCTACCTCCTCATCCTCAGTGGCATGGGGGGATGGAATGGGGGCTGTGGTCAGTTCACCATGTGCTGTCTCTCCAACTCCTTCCTCTGCACGGGAAGAACTCCTCACACTTCCCCTGCTCCAGCATGGGATCCCTCCCATGGCAGACAGTCCTCCATGAACTTCTCCAACATGAAGAAGGACATCCTGCCTCACCGTGGTCTTCATCACCGGCTGCAGGCACCTCTCTTCTCCAGCATTTAGAGGATGTCCTCATCTTTCTTCTGCACTGACCTCGGTGTCTGCAGTTATTCTCTCACATATTCTCAACTGCTGTCCCTCCCATCTGTTGCACAGATACGATACCACCATCTCTGATAGGCTTGGCTTTGGCCTGGTGACAGTGACAGGTCCCTCTTGGACCCAGCTCCAGGTGGCTGTGCCAGAAATGGGGACAACTTCAGGCAGCTTGTCAGAGCAGCTACACTTACAGGCTTCATCCCTTGGCTACCAAAACCTTGCCATTTAATCCCAATATAAGATGGAAAAAAAAATAGTATTTTGGACTCATGAAATAATAAAACATCAAGAATACTCCAGGTAGCTCTGACTCTTACAAAATCAGCATTACTCAACTGGGTCATTTCCCTGTGAAGTTTACAATATTTGAGATGGTATGACTCTCAATTGTAGAGTCAAGCTTTAGCAAGAGCACCTCAGCTTTCATTTCTGAGAAAAAGTTTCTCACCAGCAGAGCTATAGCAAACAGTTGGAGAAAAAAAAATTGCAGTGAATCCAGTCTCCTAATTCTAACAAGGTTAATTTATTATTCCCAAGGGCTGTGGTGGGCTTGTGGGTGTTGAAAATTTCCAATTTTTGCAAAAATTTATCATCATTTTTCTTATCAGGAGAATTTTTGTAGCTGCATTTTAAGTATTGGAATTCATAAAATATTACAAAATTCTTGAGGCTAAATTATATTTTTAAAAGAAATTTTCTCTGTCCTTAATTCTGGCACATTGGTAATAATTTAAGAACTACACTCAGAAGGGGATACAATCTTTACAGCTTTTTTCATAAAGAAATAAAAAGGAAATTACAAGAGTCAGTGCTGTCTCAGGAGTTTTCAAATAAGGCATATATTTTTACTTAAAATACATTATTACAGACTTCCAAAAAGTGCCTGGAGAGGCAGATTTCCTCCTTTGGATTTGTTAATGATTTGTTACATTTCAGTGGTGGGTTCTGTGTTTCAACTCTTTTTTTTAACCCAGAATACATTTGGACACCACTTCTGAATATCCTCAAAAATGAACTCCTTTTCCTACAGTTTCTAAACACACAAATGGAGGAAATTGTTATAAGTAATGTTCTATAAATAGCATTGTTTTAATGGATTAACATTTTTGATTCTTCTAACCCTGCACTGATTTTCAGGCAATAATCCAACAGAAAAAGTAAGGCAATGTTCTGGAATATGCAGCTGTATCAGAGGCATCTACTGAACCAGTTATTCTTTTAAAGGAATCTGAATAAAAGTAAGTGAATTAAGTGAAAAAACCCCATTACTTACAAGGAAAATGTCCTGTAGTGGTTCTCCAATGTCTCAGGGTTTCTCTGCACAGAAAAGTATGTGAACAAAACAAGGAAGACAACCCTTAATCATGAATGTGACAGGCCTGACCTTGGATGCATCGTTAGGATGAGATCAAGTCCAAGAGAGGATTTCTCAATTGCTTTGTTTCATGCATTGCTATTTTGGTGTCTCATCATCCATCTAGCAATTACAAATTCTGTCACTTACAATGCTGCCTAAATCAGTAATTACTTCATACCACATAGGTGCTTTAATACTGGCCTATTTAAAAAGAATAATTCAACAGCAGCTGAAGGCTTGATGGAAAGACAAACTCATAAATGCAGTGGTTGCAAGTCAAGTAGTATAGTGTAGTATATTAGCCTTTCTAATAGCAATAAAACTGCTTTCAACAAGTATTTAATTATACTTTATTAAGCAAGAGCATAGATGTATTTCCACAAAGCAGTTCATAATAATTTTTCTGACAATGCAATAGATTGCAGGGTCTTGAAAAGGTGAGGTTGAATTCATGTGTGATAAATAGACTCATGTAGTTTTCATTGTAAATGCTAGCTTTTTGCTAAGAGACAAGGCAATCAGCAGGATTTTGAGATTATAATTTTGCCATATCATGAGAGCTTCCAATAGTAACTGTTTTCGTACCATGCCACGGTCATCATCACTTTTTTCAGGCTTTCTATTGTGTTTGTTTAATTAAAGTAAGGCTTATCTGAACTGCTCAATGGTATTAAATAACTTACTCTGCTCCAAGGTTACCACATTGGTCATTTTTCCTCTAATTCGAAGTTGTGCCTTTATTTAAACAGAGAAGTTGGGCTGAACTGACATCTCTGACTGATGACTGCAGATCCCGACCTTCCTTCCTTGCCTCCCACTTGAGCACACCTGCTTTCAGTGATTGATTTCCTGATAGCTGCTGTGAAGAAACCACTGGAGTAAGTGAGGCTGAGCTGATAGGAATGAAAACTGGCTTAATAAGATTGTTTTGCTGTTCTGTGTACTTTATTAATGTTTGGAGAAAGCTGAAAGCTCAGTTATGTGACCATAGTTGAAGAGTCTGCTCTGTGTTCAGATGTGATTGGTAAAGAGAAGCAGAGGTGCTTTTTTACTTCAGCAAGAACTCTGGGCAATTGCTGGAATTAATTTTTTTATCTGGGGTGTTTAATTTGCAATTTCTATGCTAAATTATACAAAACAAAATCCAAACCCTGTTTATATAGATCAAAATTAGTACAATAAATGCAATCACTTTTGAGGAATATATGTCTTTCTGTGTAGGAAATTATCTTATTTTTTAGCTGGGATAAAAGTTTCAATCTACAATAGTAAGTCCAGCACTCAGTGCAGTGAATAGCTGGTTGGGATTTTTCCAGTTCAGTCAGCATACCAAATGAATACACTTGCACACATCCTCACTTTATTTGCATAAAAAAAATCAATTGTAAGGTAAAGTCCTGAAATCCTCTCTGGCGCCAGGAATTTATCTGAGCGAGGATACAATAAAAAGTGTTCAAAGTCTGTCTGAATTGAAACATAGCCTGCAAAAACATGATCACAAATGATTAAATGAAAAATTCTTTATCAGAGGCAGGACACATAGATGCAGAAAAGACCTGGAATTTTTTTTATTATAGCTCTGGCCTTATAAATAAATCAAAACAGTATAGGATTAACCCATTGCTTAGAATTCAGTCCAACGTATTCAGGTAGAGGATTAAGATAATATTGCCCTACATTAAAAATTAGATAAAACTATTATAGTAGTTTTATCAAGAACTGAAAGCAAATCATAACATTAGAGCTGCAGTTAGAATCATTGAGCAGATCTCTTCTAGCTGGTGCTGTCTGCCAGGTTTCTTGGTGGAGATGAGTAACAATCAAGGAAATTGCATGGGCAGCACTGACAATCTAGCATATATTTCAACAATAATTAAGTGCTGCTGGCTGCAGGTGGAAGCGAGGAAAAAAAGAGAAAAATATGCAAAGGAGGGGCCCAGCTACAAAGCAAGATATAACAAATTCAATGGGAAACTACTGTACTTCAACACTATTAGAGTAATATACACACATAATCATGGATCTTTAAAGAACCTTAACTAAACAAAAAATAAAAGAATCCTCAAGTTTTACACATAAGCTCAATGGTTTTTCAGTGGAAGGAGATGACTGTTATGAGCAGAGATCTGGGAGGGAAGAGCTCCACAAAAAAAATTTTAGAGGGAGGGAAACTCACAGCAATGTGAAAGTGGAAGAGGATTGATAAGATGGTAAAAATAGTCAGTAATCTTTTAGTAATCACATCGTCTTCTGCCAAGGTGAAGTCCTTCCCAGCTATTCTAAAACCTTGTACTCTTGTCTTCAATACAATTTGAGTTGGATGGATGATGGTTAAGTGCTGTCTTCCTCTCTGCTCTTCCACTGTGTGGTGTTTTGAAAGCAAAGGAGTGAAATGAGACTGGATGGGAGAGAATCTGAACCCTCCTCTCCAGCTCCTAACTCTGCATTCCTAACCACCAGACTCCTGCACAAAATGAAAGTACTTTTGCCAAGAGTGTATCACCCATCACCTGTGCTTAGGTTCATCCCATCCACTAAAGGTGTATATGCCAGCATAATGAATCCCACTCCTACAGCCCGGTCTAGAGCCTGGAAACATCAAAATTTTGTTTATAATCTGGTTCTATGTCAGAATACTAAGAACTTCTTCTCAGACTACTTATGTTTCTTCTTAATTTCTCGCTTAAAATTTAAGTAGCTGAAGTTGAGAAGAACTGTATTTCAACTGTTAAATAGTTTGAATTTTTTAGAAGTATAGCCTTGTTTTTCGAATATCCAGTCTTCCAGGTCCACCCCATAGTCTGAAATCAGTCTTAGCATACAGAAAATGTCTTTGTTAATTTGAAGCTGGGAGGTGATATGAGCTCTGTTCTGACATAAGGAAATAGGTAAGTCCCAGGGAAAAAATAATAAATGCCTCCCTTTTGTCAAGGAAAGTCATGCCTCAGAGTTTTCTTTGAAGAAGCAAACAACAGTGGACATGGAAAACACGCACATCAGTTACTTTGATTTGAAAAAGTTGTTTAAATCAGCCATCCACCAAATACTGTTGAAGAAACTAAAGTGGAAAAGCACAAGAAGGAAAATCCTTAAATAACAAAGAATTGTAAAAAGAACCTTAAGTAGAAGTAATCAGGTTTTTTTTTTGTTTTATGTCATTCTTTAATTTTTACATCCTTATGAAAATTAGTCATTTTATGTAATACCAAGGAATCTGACTGATTCTGGCCCCTGAAATTAAACTGAACAAAATGAGCTTTCTGTTCCTCAATTATGTTCCTCTTCTGGCTATTTTGAATGAAATGGCATGGTTCTGGGGAGCAGAGCTGTAGTTCTAGGGGTAGACAGGAGACAGTTAATAGCAAGATGACCTTTAGAAATGCTTTGACCCTTTTGCTCACTTGTTCCACTCAGACAATTTGTTTCTTCTGCAGGTATAATTTTTTTTCTTTTGTTATTTCAACTCATTTCACTTTGGGGCAGTCTGAAGAGTAGTTTGACTAGCCAAAATGGTGACATACAAATATTTGGCAGGATAGGTCTTGTATGAAGATGTTCTTATTGCTGCTAGCTGTTTGGTACTCCGATGTTGATTTGTTGTGTAGGTGTACTTCTTTTCATGCATGTAGTGAATCTCTATCCCCAGAGGCTGTGACAGAGATATTCAAACTGAGTGGATTAATTAAAGGAGTCACAAAGAGTTTCTCCATGAACACAGTTGAATGAAAGTTGAATATCCTCCTTGTTTGAATATCTATTTGAATTTGAATTACAAAACAAGCCACATGAGTATCTTAATAGTGGAGTAATTTTTTTCAGTTTTACAGGTCTTTTTTTTTTAAAGGAACACACAATTATAATTAGTCAACAACTTGAAACTCTGAGAGTATGGCTTTTGTGGGGATCCCTCCCATGGCAGACAGTCCTTGGATATAAATAATAAACTTAATTATTTAGACTTTCTTAGAAGGGGGAAAGAAAAATCTTACAAAAAGAAGTGAAGTATTCAGAAATTATTCTGGCAACATTCCAACAATCATAAAGATTTATAAACAACTCCCAGTAATTTATTTTCCAATCTATTGTTCTATTTTCTACTATTATTTTACCCTTTGAGAGTAAAAAGATCTTTAATTTAAAATAGATCCCTCTTCTATGCAACTAATAGTTCTCTTTCTGTACCCAACTATTAGTTTTCTCTCTCACTAATAATCATTTCTATTGCCTTTCCTTTCAGCCCTGAGTTTTCAGATTTCTTTGTACAAAGAAATCTCTGTTTCCCCAAGGTAATTCTTATTTTCTGCTCCATAGCATGTTTTTTCTAGTATTTTCCATATCCTCTTTTGTATTGCAGTATCAGTCCCTTTGTCCTCTTTGTCTCCTTGCTGGTATGATATTTTGTTACTTGTTTACACTGACCTCAGCAAATCACTGAGTTCCCACAGTCATGCTTCCCTTGGTTTTAATTCCCCAAAAAATAAAGAAAGATTGCAGGATTTCTGACCAAGATAACTGACTGAGATATCAACCCTTGAAATGAAGAGCGCAGATAATACAGCACGGGCATTAAAAATGCAGTGTGGTGACAGGATCACCAGAAGCTCTTTCAGACCCTGGTTGTGCAGAAATCCTCTGGACCTTTCCCACTGGAACATCTTCTCCCACCTGTCATCCTCTTGCCTTTGGGCTACCTGTTGCCCAATACTCTGATTCTTAATCTGATCCCAAAAATGTCAAATAAGCATCAGAAGGACCAAAGAAGGAACGAAGCACTAAAGAAGGGAGTTCCAGTGTGAGGTACATAAGAAGGTACAAAATTGACTCAGTTTTATGAGAGACTTCTCTGTGCTGTGGAAGATCCAATTAAGTTCCAGATTTTCCACCAATTTCTTAATTGTCACTTTCAAGTTACTTAACTCCACACCTTCGTAACTCCCCTAAAGTGTTGCAAGGCTTTGAAATAATTTTTAACATCTCACATAGTTCCTAGCGTGACCTATGTGTCCTTCATACAAAGCACAAACAAGGGAACAGCTGCATAACTTACCCAGAGAGGAAAAGCAAGGTAAGGGTCTGCATGTTAGATACATTCCTCATTCACCACAGGATGTTTAGCTATGAACTCTCAGCTGTGGAAATGGACCCCTCCATGGGCAGTTCCTCCTAAGTGGGTTTCTTGTACGGATCACCCCCATTTCAATATTTGGATCAATTCACATTTCCCCACCTACCTCTGAATGAGAGACCTTTTGCCGTAATGCTGCTCAGGGGACACTGCAAGGATCAAGGTGTTGATGGTTTTTTCCTACCTGATTCGCCACGCATGGCTCCACCTTATATCTCAGCAGCTTTCAGCATGTCCACTGACAGCCTGTGTGTCTGTTTAGAGAAGCAGGGGTTGCTGTGAGTGTGAGCACTGACTGTCCATGTGTAGCACTTCACTGTTCCTTGGCTGTTTTGAACCACTCCAACCAACTCCAGCACTCTGGATACAGGAGGATCAGCGTTGCTCAGCCTCAGCATTCCTCACTTGGTTATTGTACTGTTTTATTTTGCAGCATCAACAGAGGCCTATAATTAGGTGAATGGCATTTTTTTAGGATGCTTGTGATGTCTAAATAGTGGTTAAAGGTACCTTAAGTATCTCTAGCGTAGCTAAATTTATCTCCCTCTTTGCTCTTTGAAGAAAGTCAGGATGCTGGAGAAACAATTCAGGTCTTTGGAAATTAGTCCTCTTGTGCTTTCTATATAGTCCAGGAGGAAGCTGAACTGACCACCCTCCTAATCTCACTGAATCTACTAAATAACTGGATTTGTTCCCCAAATCCTCCTGGGTGTAATTTTGTAGCTCACGCTAGCACTGAGGATAAATGTATATGTAGGTATAACAAGAAGAGTGACTGGGACTAGAGCAAAGAGTGAGTGCTGTGTGTGTAGGTAAGGATGAAATATTGTAGCTGCTGGCAGTGAGGCCAGGGCTCTCACTCTATGCCTTCACCAAGGGGGAAAGCCACTGGAATCTTCTTGGCTATGTGAGGGCTTCATCATAATATTCCTTTTTAGATTCCTTTACTTCAATGCTGAAACCATCTCTTTCTCTTCACAGAGCTGGAACACAAGATCCTCCTTTTTTTTCTTAAAGCATGCATGACCTAAACAGTTCTTACAACATCCAATAATAACAGTTTAAAACAAAACAAAAGAAAAAGCAGTGTAATCCCACTAATTAAAAATAAGTGCTTACTGTAATTATTCCTTAAGAAAAAAACCCTTAAATGTTCCTAGTTTGCTCAAATTTTTGTTGCACCATGTTTGCACAAAGTATTCTTTAATTAGCACAGTGCTCCCTAATCCAGAATTGCAGGGTGTGGACCAAATATTCCACACTGCCCAGGCTGCATGTTCTGGACCTTCATCACCTTCAAAGCATCACCTTGGCAAATGGTGCAGAATCTGCACTCCTGATTCAGACTTTGGAGGACAGTGGTGAAAATCCCCACTGTTTTGTTGAGGCTTTTTGGTATTGTTTTAATTTCAGAGATTTTTCTTTTGCATGTTTCATAAACTCCACCAATGCCTACAGCTAAAGACACAAATGGCAACCTGCAACCTGGTGCTTTTTAAGGCAGTGCTTAAGCCTTGGAAGTCTTGGAAGAACACAATAATCACCCATGTCACGACTTCCAAGGAGGTGGCATCCCTAAGATCTCTTGTATGGAATGACTTTTTTATAAAAAACATGACATTAATTTTGTCATTCTGACACAGAGTTTTAAAGCAGAAAGTTGCATAAATCAAGGACCAATATTTAACCACTGAGGGTGAAAATCTTTTTGCATAAAATTGACTGATATTTATAAACAAAACCATCATATTTTGAGGGTCAGAAAAGTTCACTGGCTTGACATAGCCGCTATGTAAATTGTTCTGTTTCATAATTAGTTATCTGTTATTACCCATATACATAAACTATATTTGTGATACCCAAAATTCTTAAAATTGTAACCAATATAAATTATTTTGCTCTGCTTGTTTAAAATATACTTTGAGTGCTTATGGATTATCCCAGAGTTTCTGCTAGATTAAACAGATAAAACATTTAACAGATAAAACATCCCATGCACTGCTGACATGACTATTTCACCTGGGCTGTTAACAAATATGGGACTTAAGCTCCAAAGCTAAAAAATAATAATTCCAATATTGAGAGTACAGCAAGCATACAGTGTGGCTTAAACTGCATTCAAATCCTGTTTTCAGGACACATGGACTTTCTCCTGAGTCACCACAATAGCCTGTGACTTTCCAAATTTGATTTACAATAGCACAAAAACTTGAAGCACAGGAGAGAAGCTGCGTCAACCACATCACGGGGACCCTCAGGAGACAGATTTAAGGTTAATCTTTAGAAGCATATATAAGGAAAACTGTTCCAAATAAACAAGTCTCTAGTGTAAATGAACAAAGAACTATTTGCAAGAGGAAGTATCAGAAAAGACACGAAAATAGCTTGTGCATTATGAGTAAGAGTCATGACAGGAAAAGCCACAAGTGAAGAGTCACATAAAAAATCTGCTTACGTGCACAGTCAAGGAAATCCTTCACCCAGAGATGACAATTTAGGGGTTCTGGCTTAACCACCAAAAGAGTATAAGCTTAAACCGAGCAAAAATTGCTTTTAGGGATCAAGGTATACCTAGTGTTGGTTTTCAGATGGGCCACGGCAGAAAGTACCCAAATGGCCACAGTGTTGGTTAATAGTTGTATATCACATTTCTAGAACCAGGGAAGAGCAAACCCCCACTGGTACTTGTGCATGACAGCTAATTAAACCAAGGAAAAGTCTTCTCACTTCAGGAGTCCTTTAAGTGTTAGCAGGACCAGAAATCTTGTTCTACAGTACCTTCCTGACAGCAGTGAAGGTCAAACTTTTCTAAATCCCTCAATTCACATTTGTAGATCACATTGCAGTCAGCATCTTCTCATGAGGAACTTATTCTCTGTATATTGTTACAGAGTCACTGAAAACTCACTTGATGGAAGAACCACCCTAAATAGGATCATCTTTTTTGACTTTGCATAATTCTACAGCTTTGTGCATTGCACAGTTCTACAGATATCTGTACTCAAAGAGCAAGACTGTGGCCCACAGAGAAAGACTTGAATGCATCTTTCCAAATCTTTATCTAGTTTTCTGAAAAGTTATGGTCAAATTATGAAGTCAGCCCCACTATATTTTCTGAACTTACCCAACTAAATTAATTTCTATTGATATGAGCAGCAAATGGTTAAGGTAATTGATTCTGGTTGAACTCCAAAATCTGTAGTCAGCCAAAATTTGTTCCTGGACCTTAGACAAGGGGTTTATCCTAAAAGCGTGAAATTTTTAATTTAAAAAAAAATATATACATTTTCCCTCAGTCACAGTGACGTTCTAAGGATTAATTTCTTAAGAACTCCTGTAACCTTCTGTGAGATCTTTAGAAAGGGTGTGTTTAATTAATTACTGCTATCATCACATATTGTCCTGAAGGCTCAGTGGAGAATTTGTGCTTTTCAAAATGAATAAAATAAGAATATTTACTTCTAATTATGAAGTCTGAGGGCTGATAGATGTAAAGAGGCCGCAGCACAAAGGATTGGTCTAAGCAGTGAGAGGTAATATGCACTACATAATTGTGTGTTACAAGCATTTAGCTGGTGGTGGCCACACGTTTTTTAATTAAGTGGTGAGACAATTTACGTCAGATGGTCAGCTTGGACACCATTCCTGTGTGATGAGAGTGTCCCTTCAGCAGGTGTGCTGCTTACTGACCACTGCAAGTCAGAACTGAAAAATGAGCTCCTGGGAAGGAAAGGGTTTCTGCACAGGAAGGAGAACCTTGAGCTGTCTCTTTTGTAACAGATCTCCTAGAAAAGCAGTTCAGCACTACAAAAAGACTTGAACATTCGTTTCTTCTTTTGCTGTGTTATTTTAAGCATTCCTCATCAAACACCAGGTTGTTGATCTCAGCCCTTGATCTGTTCATTCTTATTGATCATTACAACCAAGCCCCTTTTTATTCCTTGATTAGTTTCCAGCTGGATATGTTCCCTAATACAGCAAACCTGAAGCAATACAAACAGAGGGATTAAATAGAATGGTAAAAATGTAGGAGTTGCCTAACTATTTTAAATGAATATTTATGCCAAATATCTAAACATGGCGTGTGGCAACTGGATGGGCAAGTTAACCCCTCCTCATAGTTAAATTATCCAACATAATCCAAACATAATCCAAACACTAATAAGGTTTCTTTAGTGTCAAAAGAATTGATAAGGAGTTCCTAGAAATCTCCTTGAAGGAAACCCATATTCTAAAACTGCATGTTTAATGCATTTTTATCACTCACTGTTGATTAAAATGTAGTTTTTATGACAGCTCATACAAAGGGCAGGATTTTATTGCTAAACTAGGGATCAATTCTAGAAAGAGATTTGAATCCAAAGTGTCTCACCCAGGGAACAAAAAAAAAAAAGGAAAAAAAAAGCCATACATATGTTGTAGGTGGTTGTCTGAATGATCATTTTCACAAGGCTGGACTCCTGCTCATGGTGCCATGGTTAATCTCCCAGCTCAAATTTCTCAGTCCAAGTATGCTGGAATTCAGGATTCAACTGACTCAGCAATATTTTGTCAGGTGAAATACAGCTGCATAATGGAGGCAAAGTTTGACTTAGTAAAAATAAGAATCCTCAAAACTCTTAAAATTCTTATCTGAAAGTAAGAACATTCATAGAAAAGGAGAAAAAAAACCAACCAACCAAACAAAAAAAAAAAAACAAACCACAAAACAAAACAAAACAAAAAAACCCAACAACCAAGAAAACCCCAACAAACCTAAAGTGAAATAAGTACGAATGTAAAAAAAAAGGCAATTCATAATGATACACTTTGTTTTTTCCACACAAGCATTAGGCATGTGAAACTGTCTTAGGTTTAAACAGAAAGAAGTTGCCACTATGAATTTGTAGTGCCTTCTCGCTACTGTTGGAGTCTTACATTTGTATGTATGAAGTGTGTTCTTGGGTCACATTGCAGAGTGTGTAAAACGGTAGCAAATTCAAGCCAGACATAGGACATGGGACAATCTCATAATACCTGAAGTGAATTCCTACTTTTCTTTAGTGTAACATCTTTAGATAAACCAAGTAAATAGACATTCATTTTAACTTGAGCTGAACAAAGATCCGCAAGAGAAACTATTCACAGAAAGTGTCAGCTGAAAATGGTATATCCAGAGGTCTCAGGTCCAACTTCCTGCTTAAACCAAGAGTTTCACCAGCTGAAGCTGTCATTATCTATGCTTTGAAAATATCAAAGGATAGATTCTCCATAGTCTTCCAACGCTGCATTATCCTGCACCCACTAAATAAAGAAGCTTTTTCTATTGCTCAAAACTCTTTAGCCTCTGGCTCTCTTATCTTCTCATAGATCTGCCACTATTAAGATTTTGCTTTTCACTTTACATTTTCCTGTCAAGTAGTTTTAGACTGCAGTTACATTTCCCCTTAGTCTCTAAAAACACATTTACCAGCAGCTTTTTGTGGTCAGAAAGTCAAAGCTAATACAATTTCATACTATCAAGGAAGTTCATGCAATTTTATAGGATAAAGACTAATTGATTCTACATTTAGGGAATGAGGTTTTCTTTACATGGACTTGCTTGAGTTCTCTAACTTTTCAAAGAAAACAGTGCACTGGAAGTAGAACATTTTGAGCCACAGAATCTAAAGATTTCTTAGATTGTGTGTGCAAGCTAATTTCCCCTCCTACTAAAAATGTCCTATGGGAGCATGAGGTTGTGATCAGGATTTCTGCACTAATTTTGATGCCATTTGCCCACATTTCATTTCAGACTTGAAGCTCATGAGGCTCTCACCTTAGGAGCATCTAATTCTGTCAGAATTGTGCTAGAAAGGGCGTAGATCATACAGAAAGACTAAAACTTTCAGTTTGGTGTTGCCTCAACAGAAATTCTTGCTAGTGAGCACCCAGCACACCAAGGCTGTCAACTGTACAGGGAGTGCAGGGAGCCACGAAAACCAGCCAGAGCTGTGTGGAACCAGATCTCCCATTTCTAACTCCCTTTCTCGTAGGGTTTGGAGAAAAGTCCCCCTGTCTCACAGCATGTTTGCCACTTTGTGGGTAGTGAAGTGTGACCACACATTCATTTCAGTTCACGTGAGTGGCACATAGCTGCTGGCTAAATTTGTCTCCATGTGTTGTCATAATCTCATCACCGTCCATTCCTTTCTGTTTCATGTATCACCTCAGCCCTCTGCTGTGAATTTGTCCTGTCTTAGAGCAGCTCTGCAAAGAGTGATTATCCTTCACCAGCGCCCTTGCACTGGATTGCTTCAAAGCTGGCAGCCAGCCACGACCATGTCATCTCCAAATGCCACTGGACTTTCACTTCTGTGCTAATCCAGCAGCCTGCGTTTGAAGACACGTTTTAATGAAAAACAAGCATGTTTTAGTGAAGCCCAAATTATTGTTCTGTCCCATTAAATTCAGCATCTTGCAGTGTGCTGGGGGTCGGGTGGTTGGTTGGTTAATCACAGCTCAGCCTCACCGGGTGTTCACAGCTTCAGCCGGGATTTCCTAGTCCAGAGCCCAGACTTCTGGTGCCAGAACAGACAGCAAATCTCCAAACTCCGTCCCTCTGCTGCATGACCAGTGCTCCCCCACCTTTTTCAGTGGGATGACACTAAATATATTGCTACATGAAGAAAAAGTGGGTATTGTTAAATTTTACAGAGGCACAGAGAACATGCTGTCTGTGCCTTTCTTTTATCTCAGGTCAGAAGAAACTAACCTAGCAAGGAAAATCTAAAATAAATATTTTTTAATATTTAACTAAGCTTATCGAGAATAGTGGATCTGGTAAGCAATAAGGTGCACGTCTAATATTGCCTGTTATTACATAATTCCTATTATTTTATCATATAAATGACAAAGATAAATGGAAAATAAAAAGATACATGTAAGTATAAAATATGTTTTGATTATATAAAATAAAAGTAAACACACTAAAATTGTATATNATAAATATAAGATAAAAATAAATATGAACTATAAGTAAAAATAATAAAAATCACTAGAATATGCAAGTGAGGTCATTTATGTGGAAAAAAGCTATTTACCTTCTGTTATTGAATATTTTCTAAAAATATCATTATGTGTGTATTTGCCATGTAAGGGGTGTGAATTCTGCTTTATGTTCATCAAGAACCAAAAAGAAAGATAATTGGTTATTATTGTTGGTCAATAACTGCACATGTGGCAGAGGATTCTGGGATTTTTATGAGGCTACTATAAAAAATATGTGTGCACAGCTTTTGGTCAAAATCATGTATTTAGAAATACTTATAGTACATTTTTCATTATTGAAGTGAATGATAAAATATATATAGAAATCAATTTTATATATATAATTTAAATATCTATATAGTAAAATTCTGAAAAGTTTCCTATGGCAAAAATCAGCACAAAGTCAGGCTGAGAGCAGGACACCAACAAGATGAGCAAGCCTGGAGCTGTTCACCTACTTGATAGCAAACTGGAGAGGTTTTCATTTTTTAGCATCAGCATTTTCCTGCTATTCTGCTACAGCAGAAAATTATCAGCTCCTCTAACAGGTCCTTTAAATTATTAATCCAGTGCCCTGTTTTCTTTGCAAAGTGACACAATTAGAGCATGCAAAGGTTTGATTTTAGATATTTTGTTTGCCATAGTGGAACGTGGCCAGAAAGATCCCTTTGCACTAAGGAGGGCAGAGGTGATTAAGTTCTGCTACATACACTGAAATACTCTAAATCAAAGTCTAAGTGAATTATTTAATATCAAATATGTGAAGCTAAAGAACTCAATTCTTCAGTTCCCCAGGCATGAGTTTCTTTCTGCCATTGGCAAAGGCTTTTCACAGATCCAGAGGTATGTCCATGAATTTTTCAATGGCTGTGGTGGGTCACTGCAGTGAGCACCGTTTGCAGGGAACTGTGGGGGATGTAACATGAGTTTACTGCTGAGTCAGACATTTTCAAATGTGCAATCCAGCAATTGCACAAGTAGCCTTTATTCTAAAATTAGTATTTTTTAAAGGAACACTGACTGAAATGCTCAACAAAATGGAACTGTGGTTATTATTTTCAAGAAAACATGATAGGTGACTGCTATGGCCTTTAAAGCAGTGGGCTGCCTGTGAAGTGCTTGGTGGAAACAGGTTTTACTAAGCCTCTAGCTGTGCCTCTGGGAGTGGCACAAAACTGCCAGGGACCAGCTGCATTTTGTGTAGTGCTGCTGAGAACAACATGTCAATATTTGTATAAACAGTTTGTCCTTGTTTTACTGAGGGGAAAAAAAATTGTGCAGTTTCCAACTGTGTCTAAATTTGAGCCTTCCTGCATCTTGAAGAGTAATCACATTTTTGAATTAAGTAAGCAGGAAGTGGCTTCTAACCACTGAGCAATCAGGGGAAGGACCTGTGCTCCAGTAATGTGCTTGGGGTTTGCTGAGCCATAGCTGTGGGAAATGCAGGGATACCAGGATAACTGCTCCTCTGAAGCACTATCTGTGAGACCATGTCAGCTAGAAAGAATGAACTACAAAGAGCTTAAACCCCCTTATGTCCACCTACAGTGTAATATATTTCTCAGATTCATTGTTGCATTTAGTTACAGAGAATGAGGGAGAAAACAGAAACAACCGAGTGTTTTGTGGCTGTGTTCATTACATATACATGAGCATGTTAAGGATAATTAAATACCTTCTGCTACTCTTGCAGCTCCATCATGAAGCAACCCCACTGATATCCTTGTTCCTTAACAGCTGAGGGCACAGAAGGAAATTCCACATGATACAGAGCAGATTTGGAAGAAATTCCCTGGAGTAGGATAATATAGTGTAGCAGGCTCCCATTTTTTTCTATTTTAGAAAAGCACTGCTATGTTTTCCTTTTGTAACTTTTCAGACTTCACTTTCCTGACTTGGATTTTTTTGTTTTCATTACAGATCATAGGAATTCTTATTTTCAATTTTTGGGGTTTTTTTGGGGGGGGGTTTTGGTTTTTTTTTCTTTTGTATAACACTGCTTTCAAAGGTTACAATAAAATGACAAAGCATAAGAACCACAGCAGCCTCTGTCTCAGTCTTGAGAAAGCATCTAAAAAACCCATAACAACAACATATCCCCTTCCCCAAGCTTTGTGTTCCCCTGGAAAAGTTCCATATCCCCCTCTTCTAAAGAGAAAACAAAATCTTTCAACATCTTTTTGATCCATTTGGTTTGGGTCTTTAGTGTAGGGAACGTTGTGCAAATGACAAAAAATCAGTGAGAACAGAGAAGCTGCTGGTTGTGCTGGACAGAGGACTCTGGACAGCAAAAGGCTGAGTCAGAGGTAGTGTAAGGAGCATGATCTCATGCAAATTGTCACATTTACACAGCACAGCAGCTCCACTAAGCAGCATTCTGTAAACTGAAAGGTCCCATAAGGATGACAGCAAACCAAAACTGGGACATCCCTTTACAGCTGGAAATGGGTTTGAGGGGTTGGTGTTTTGAAGTGGGTTTTTTGGGGGTTTCTTTCTTTTTTCACCAAGTCATAGCATCTACATTGCTGATACAATGCCACAGAAGAAAAATTCACAGGCACAGTAATGAAAAGTAATTCAATTCAAACTGGTAACTTAAAGGGGTAAAAAAGTATAACCTTACTCTCTCCAATATCTGTTACTCCTAAAGAAGGTTTCAAAACCTCAGTCCAGTGAGAATTAAAAGACTAAATTCAGGAATTGTTACCTGAAACATGAAAATTAAAATGTTCCTAAACAATCTATTCAAAAGAAGACAGTATAACACGACTGCCTGTCAAGAGTTACAAAAAGTTACATAATTATTTTGAAGACAAACACAAATATACATTTTTCATTCAAAAAGCATATTGATGAGAAATTAAATTCTCACAGAAAGTATCTATGTTTTCCAGGAATTTCTCGTTACTTCACTGGCTTTTGTGGTACAAATCTATGCAAATAAATCAGAAGTGAGCTGATACTAAGTATTAGCCCGTATTAGTTTAAATCCAGTTTCTATACAACTAGAACTTTGAAGCTTGCTAGAAATTATAAATATACATAATTTAAACACAGTTTATTAATTTCTTTTGTCATTTTTATGGTGTTTGTAGTAGCATAATACAGCAGTTCCTCAAAATAAAAACATCAGGGTAACTATGTTTCTCTAAGTAAAAGCCATGTAGTCTCTCTCAAAAATACTTAAAGACCTAAACATGAAATTATATTGCTAGCAGAAGATGTAGCCACTGCTTAGGCGAAGCAGTGGTATGAAAAATTAAGACAAGTAGCATTTGAAATTATGACTTTCACAAAGCATCTCAGGAAGTACACAAAAATATTCACTATGTCAATTCAAAAATACTAATAAGAAGGAACAGCCAGAGAGGCTGTTAAGTCCATTGAAGGAATTCCTTTTCAGAGAGCAATCTCTAACAGTTGTGCATAATGGGCAAAAATATTTTAGGAGCAGCATTCGCTGATAAAGAGAATCACCACCAAGGCACCTCTGTGAGAAGTAGAAGTCCTTGAGTTTGTTTACATCCTCCAAGAATCAAGGTCAGTATGTAAAGTGTATTCAACATTTATGAAGATTTTTAAGCATTTCTGAAAGTGTGGATGGATGCCAGCCATGAATGAATGGCTATGGACACCAGCCATGTACGTGACAGTGGCCATGACTACATTACTCAGACTTACTAAAATCCACTTAAGTTTTAAAAGAGTTAGGTGGAAGGGGATCCTGACTGAAAAATGTGCAGTGGTGTTTTATTTCAGTGACAGTAATGAATCATCAACACAGGACATAAATTTGTCTATGAAATAGGGGCCTTCTGACCATTCCTGAGTACCAACTTCTGCAGTCAGAGGCATGTGCCTGTGCTCAAGGGCAAACACCAATGAACTTTTTATCTTATCTATGTTAATCCTTTCTTATAACATAAACAAATCTCAAACTCAGGTACTGGTCCTGAAGGTTCAATAAGATAAAAAGAGTAAAAAGTAAAAAAAGATGGAGAAAAATTGGGAAAAAATGAAAAAAAAAGGCAATTTGCACAGCCAAGAAAGGAGAAGGTGTCTTGACATTTTGGGAGCCAGTTGCTAAAAAGATGTGTAGCAGGAAAAAGTTCTAGGCAGGGCTTCCACAGTACAAAATGTTCCAAATGGAGCAACACAATGTTTTGCAGTTTTTATAGAAATACCTGATGAGTTTCCCAAAAGGAAATTCTCAACAGATTGGATTAATACCAATAAACCTTGACATAAAGAAGGCTAAATCAGCTCAAATGGAGACTTGTCTTGCCAGAAATATATTGTACTTGAGATAAATTGATGATAGCTTGAGAAGCTGCCCACAGCCATTTCTGTCCATGTTGTTCTGAGAAACCAGATTGCCTTGTCCTTCTCTCTAACAGGCAGAGTCAGAAATCACACTTCAGCTCTACAGGATATTAACTTGCTCCTATTGATGATTGATTTGCCCATGGGCAATGTAGGCAGATGTTTAGAAAAGCAGACAGAGAAAGAAAACCCCAAACATCTGTACTTCTCCCCTGCCATGGTTTCTGATAACTGCAGCTTTACAAAGGTATTTTGTCTCTCTCTGGTGAGTGGGCTGAGGGGGAAGAGGAGCTCTCTCCAGCACCAGGCACCAGACACCATCCTTTATTTCCCTGTCTCCTGGGAGTGAGCAGTAGCAGCAAGTCCAGCTTGACACATTTTCCCACCACCTTCCTCTTCCCTCCTTGTAGGGGGAGCTGCTCAGCCCCAGCCAACCTCTCATCCCAGGTCTATTTCTTGGAGTAGCAAAATTCAATATTAGTTCCAAGGCTTGCTCTGTCTTTGGTGCATATATTCAAGTGGGAGAATATAGTCAGGTAAGGCTAGAATCTAGGAGGATGTTGAGATACAACATGAAGGAAAAATGTGATTTCAGAACAAATAAAGATTAATCCTATGGTTCCATTTAATTTCCTATGAAGTGCTTTATAGAACATACAAAAGGGAAGATGCAGCACAGCATGAGATGCAGACAGTGTAATCTTATTTTCTCTGAAATCTCCCCTAGAGGATTGCATTACACTTACCTGTCTAAGGGTAGCTTCAGACTTTTAATTTAATTTCAGGTTTCCATTAGAGGACATAAATCTTCTTTGGGAGACTACTTCTAAAACTCACCCTAACATAAAACTTTGTTTATAAATGTATTTATTATAGATGTGGGTTTTTTTGTGTCTGTGTTTTCCAAACAAGAGAAAAAACTTGTCTTGGGGATTTCACTAGTTCCTTCCCAGCCTGCACACAGAATTTGTTTTCCCATTTCTTTCTATCTTTTTATGAACTGTGTGATTTTAATTTAACAGTATTTTTATTTTTGAGCTTCAGCCAAATATGTTATAAAGTCCAGTAAAATTCTAATTTCAGCTTTAAAAAATGCTAACAAACACCTTTTTTGGTTTTGCCTCAAATCTCACACCGAAGGAAAAACTCTCAGAGGCAAAATGGGGAAAGAAAAAGGGTCTGTAGGATACAGGGAGAGAGACAAACTTGATCACTTTGGGGAAGGGAGCTATATTGGTGGTCTGTGGCTTGAGGTGTGGTCATATATTCACGTCATAGTATTCAAACATAAACCCTGGAAGTGCTTAAGAGGACCTGCATGGTGTATCCTGACAAGAATTTAGCTATGTATAACCTTTGTCCTCTTCATTGTCCCTGACTGGCAGGGCCCCACACTGAGTTCATCTGAACAAACCACTAGGGAGGATGTGGAGAACCGAGAACCAGAATTATGATGGAATCCCAAATTCTGCTGCTGCATTGGAGCTCTCTAGTGGAATACATGCTGCAGAGCTGGCTTCTCCTATTTTGGCTGCCTAACAAACCACACCAAAATATTGGACTTGATTGTTCTTCTGAGGTCCTGTGAAGTGGTGTACAAAAAAAGAAGTTAAGACATTTCCTAGTATTCTTTTTTCAATACCTAGTATGGGCTTACTCTAAACTCCTTGAATTCTTCTGTGATTGAAGGTAGAGTTTCTAGACTGCCAGCACATCATGTAATTTGACTTACATTTTTAGAATTTTCACTATCTGAACACAGACAAACATCAAAACCACAGAATCAGACTGAGCTTGATTCTCTGTTAACCACATATTTTTGCTGGTTACTTGAATGTTCAAATCATTTGAATGGGTATGGGTAAGGGTCCAGCAGAAGTGTCATGGGACTGCTGTGATTGGAGTAACTGAGATAAACAGAGGGTGGCCAGGACTCTCTGTTATCCATCCCTGGATAATGTAATCTAAAACTCTTATCTTTCCTTCTGCTCCTTCTTAAGGGAAACTCACATAAGTGGGGCTGCTGAGGGAGTCACAGCCTGCAGAGGGTGGGCTGGCTCATTTTCTATCTTATTTCCTTTTTACACTGCTCTTCAGCCTCATGTTGTCTGGATGCTCATAAGCACCAGGTCCCCCATTTCAGAGCCAGTATCAATACAGGGCTTCAGGAAGCCCCCTGTCCAGTCCTGCTTTATCTTTGAATCCCTCCACTTCCTGGTGTAATGCCATGAAATTAAGGGAGAGAAGCTGAGGAGCATATATAGAAAAGGAATCAATGCATACAAAATTAGAACAAAGCAGTATGTGCATTTCTACTGCATCTAAGCACTCGTGAGGAAACAATACAGCAAAAGGTTCTGGTTCCAGGGAGCAGCACACGAGGCTGAAGGGAAAAGATACACAGAGGTAGACTTTATAAACACTGCCAGTGGAATTACTGAAAGCTTTTTTTGGAAGCAGGGCATGCGTTTATGCTTATAAATGTCTTGCTGATCAGTTAGTTGCCAACAGTGTAAGGAACCAGCTCCTACATTCCCTGAGTTATTAGGAACCCTGACATACATCACTAACCATGCTTTTATGACTGGTGTTACCATAGCATTTAAATGCATCAAGTGGGTATTGGGCCTTTTTCTGTGTAGAGCTGAGCAGAAATGCAGCACAAGCCAGTCCATAACTGGAAAATCTAGTGCTGAACTACAAATATAATTCCTGACTGGATAACACAAGGCATAGGACTTCCCTGAAATCTTGTTTGAATAGCTCCACTCTTGCAAAACTCCCTCTGCAGGCTCTTTGTAATTACCAATCAGTGAAACAATAAGAGGTTGAGGGGAAGGAAGATCAGGAACAATAAAATTAGTACATCTCCCTAAATATGAGGAGGTTTCAGCCCAAAACCTGTGTTTTCTATCACCACTTAAGCAGTGTTCTAGTTTTTATTAAATGCTCAACAAAAGAAGGAAACAGGTAGTAGTTAAAGTTGCTTAAAGCAGTTAAACAATTTCCTTACCTTAATAGCTGTTTTTAAGTCTTGAATACATCATTAAAAATCAAAACACCCTAGGAATTTATGAAGTAAAGATCCATTCATATCTCCTAAGGTAATATGGCTCACACAAATTTATATGCTCCTATTGTGAAAAACACACAGGATAAGTTTCAGATCACCTACTTTGGTGCCAGTGAGAAACTGAAGGACAATTAAGAATCTTGGGATGAATTAAGATAATCTCAATATTCACTGTCCAGCATGATGTAACCCTCCCTGAATGTGGTCAGGTTCAGATTTATATTTTATGCCATAAGGTCCTTCAAATAATCTTGATCAGAGCAGCCGTGGATATTTCCACCTAATGCTCATCTTCAATCAGACTTTAAAAGGTGAGTTTAACTCTCTAAAAGAAGGGGAGAACATTCTTATTCTGGTTTTACCAGCTGTCAAGTACAAGATACGAAGAATAAATATGTATGTTCTTGAGTGCCTATCCACTACAGAGAACTGAACCACTAGCCTACAGAGCCATCTTACTTTATGATCTCCTTCTTAGCATTTTCTGTTGTTGGTAGAAAAGTCTAAGCTAAATTTCACGCTTGACACCTCTGTGGAAAGTTCAGGCACTCTCCTGGAGGTGACAGGTTCCTACCACTGATTGCACCAGGAACCTTGCTGCCCAACTTGAGCACTCTGACTCACCTCACAGGTCCAGGTCAGCCCTAATACACACTGGGGTGGCTAATCCAGATGGTCAGAGTAATTTTGAATGGTCATTTTGAATCTGGGTGAAATCAGCAATTGTGTACTGAAGTAACTAGGAATTCCTCAGTTAGTCTGGACTAATTTAATTCCCAGCTTTTTCTTTTTTTATCCTTTTTTAATACTGTTTTGTTTACCCTGGGCTCCTCTTGGAGTCCTGGAATCCTGTCAAAAGCGATGAATGACCATATATTTGGAGGCTCTAGGAAAAAATCCTCAGCCTAAACAAAGTTCCTCAAATCCTTGTAATTTTCTTTAAAGTAAGTAAAGAAGTATATTCTAATCTGGCCTACATTAAGGCATATGGTACAATATTTCAGTGTATCATTCAGGAAGGAAAGAGAAACCATAATGAGGATCTTTGCAGATAGCCAAAAAGACTATTTCGGAAAGAAGAAGTCCCTGAGCTAGCTAAATTTTATAAAGGCACACTAGGATTCACATGAATGCGAAGAGAAACAAAATCTAATAATACATAGGATGTCAAAAGCTTAAAAAGTTGCATTCTGTCTCTCTGCATTAAATATGCTGGATTTAGTTTGCCATAATGGTGTCTGATACGTGACTATTATGGTTATGATTTCCATAACCTTCATATATATCATCTTACAGTGCTAAACTACCTCTACAGTTAAAAAGTTTTCATAAGATCTAATGGAAACCTCCCATGTCTTAAATTATGACCTTTTTTTTTTTTCCTGGTCATTTGCTTTCCATTCTACTGAAAATGCATGTTTGGTATTTTTTGGCTATTATGATCACTTTTCACACTTCATTTTCTTGTTAGCTCATCTTCCAAACTTTAAAAAAATTGGGGTTTTTTAATTTTCACTATGACCATTATTTGCTTAAGCTCATTTTTTCCTAGTGCCTAATGCAACTTGTCTTTGCTTTGTTACTTAAACACCATAACCCCCATGCATATTCTTTATCAATTAATAATGGAAAACCACACCTAAGCTGTCAAAACTATTACAAATAAAAAAAAATTATGGTCATACTTTCAGATTGCATATATTACACTAGACAAATACTTTAAAAAATTCTACGTATTTCTTGCAAAAGTTAGATCATAATAGAGGTCAGTTGTCCATTACATTTAGCTGGTGTTTTTTTACAAAGTGGTAATGTGAATGCACACAGCATTTTTATCTAGAATGCACCTGACATTTTTAATCAGAAAATGTGTAACAAGGAGAAAGAGACTTTTGCCTCCATTATGAGCTTCTGCACTTGGCTCCAAGAGGCTTTCTAAGAATATGATGAAACTGAGCACCTTCCCTTGTAGTATGAAACTCCCCTTGTATTTCAGCCATGTAAAGTTATTTCTGGGAAGAACTCTCCTTGATGATGCTGACTTGGATATTATCAGCTATAATTCCTTTCAGCTATGCCTGTTATGACAGATCTGTGACTCTAAGACAGTCATCATATTCAGAAGATGTCTGTATATCCACTTTCTTCTTGCCCATAGTATATATGAAGAAATGAGGCTTTCAATATTTTCCTCCTCCTAAAGCCATCTCTTTTTTTTTCCCCATATGATTTCCACATACACCCATACAGACTCAAAGCAATTCAGAGCTTGGCCTGTAGTAAAACAGAGGTTTTTCTATAGTTGATCATAATTCAGTGTAGTCAGATACACGGTAACCAATTTTTTTTGCTTGTGCAATTCATTTCTATTTCTTTTTCTGCTAGAGAAAACTGTTTTATTTCTGTTGGTTTGGCTTTTTGCATTTGGGTTTGCTTTGTTTCTTTTTCATTCTGAAGGACATGAGTTCTGAACAAATGTTTATTATTCAGACTGCAAGATAAAGAGGCAGGTAGAATTTATCCCAGAGATGGATTCCATTCCTAGTTACCAATTAGATATAACATCTGACATAAAACCATCTTTGTAAAAGTGACATCTCGATGAATTTTTAAACTACACAAAATTAATCTGGAAAAGGCAAATTAAATGTATAATCTTGCATGAAGAATAGGGAAAAAACCCAACCACCTTACATACATAGGATCTCTTGTAAACACAAAGATGAATGGGTGAATGTGGCTTTCAACATAGGGGCATTCCCTGTCTCCCATTGTCCTTGGTCACCATTTCAGTTTGTGTTCATAGATCAACCACTGGATTATTTTAACAAAATACATGATTTTATCAATAAAATTACTGCATTTTTTCATTTCTACTACAACATGTGGGAAATTATCACTGGCTTTGGCCATTGTACAACTTTCTCTCAACATTCCAAACTTTTTTTGGAGTACCCATGAATTTCACGTGGACCGTTTGCCCAGCAGATGTTGGAGTTTATCAGGATGTCTTTGGTGTGGCTGCCAAGCACTGCAGGCAGCCTCCAGTAACCTCACAGGCAACTGCCAGTAACAAGTCTGATGTGTTCATGCACTGAAGTCTGAAAAAGCTCCTAACTTCAAGATATTTACACAGTGTTTTCCCAAAATTGGAAGCTGACCTTTGTCTCTTGGAGTCCTTCTGGACATTGCTGACATTGTCAGTTGTCCAACAACTTTGAGAAAATCAGTTCATCCATAGCTTCTGCAGCAGCCCCTTGCATGGGGGAAGGACACTATTAAAATTCTCCCTGGAGAGCTGCTGAATTTAGAACAATGAAAAAACCAGGATGATTCTGAGGCAAAGGATTTTCTTCTGGTGAGAAACATGCTCAGAAGAACTTTTGTGACAACGTAAGTGAGACAAAAAGATTTTAATATTCTTGTTGAAGGTTTTTGGCAGCAAAAGATGAGACCTCTGCACTTCATACTTCAAGTATGAGAGAAAACTGAACTGTGGAAGTGTCTATTATTTTTTATTGCCTATAAAAATGACTGAAGGTGACTTGTCCAGATGTAGGCTTGTACACTGTAGGCAAGTTCCAGTTCCAGTTCCAGTTCTGTCTGCAGACCGTTGCAACCCATGTCAAAATAAAGATTTCAAGATTGTGACAGAAAAAAGTTTTATTAACCATGCATGATTTTAATTAAATATAAATAAAGAGCACACATAATATAGAAGGGAAAAATAAATTATTAGATATATACAAAACCTGCAAAACCTCTCAGTTTTATCAGTAAGTTACACACTTGGCATGGAAATTGGTGTGTTAGTCTCTGACCTACTGTATAAGCACACAACAGTATGTTTTGGATAAAGGGATAGGTGAAAGGCAAGAAATAAAGGAAGGATGAATTAAAGAAAGAGAGAGAGGGAGAGAGAAGGAGAGAAAACTTACATTCTGTTATTGAAAAATTTGTCAATCTCATGTGTGCGTGTATTTGCCATGTAAGGGGTGTGAATTCTATTTAATGTTCATCAAGAACAAAACAGTAATTGGTTTATTGTTTGTCAACAAGTACACATGTGGTAGAGAATTCTGAGATTTGTTTGACAGGATACTGCATGTGCAATATTTTTGTTCAAAATCATGTATTTAGAAACATTTATAACACATTTTTCATTATTCAAGTGAATGACATATATAGAACTCAAATTTATATACACCTTTTCTGAGTTGAGGTGATTAACAGTTTATACGACACACAGATATAAACCTCCTACATTGCAGCTTGAGGCTATTTTCTCTTGTTCTCATACTTCTTACCTGGGAGAAGAGACCCAGCTCCACCGGTTTACAACTTCCTTTCAGACAGTTGTAGAGAGTGATAATGTCCCCCCTGAGCCTCCTTTTCTCTAGAATAACCACCCCCAGCTCCACCATCTGCTCCTCAGTAGACTTGTGCCCCAGACCCTTCCCCATCTCTGTTGCCTTTCTTTGGCAAGACAATTTTACAACTTACCTTTGCTGTGTAGGAGCGTATTTCCCAAGGTGATGATACAGGGAGGATGCTGAGAGGTGGCTGATCAGAGCCTTGAGCAAAAAATGCTGGTTCTGGATACAGACTACAGGCAGGCCAATAGTTTCAACAGATTACCAGGGAGCACATAATTTTCCTGTTCTCTTCTGAACACAGTACTTTCCAGGTGTTAACCTTGAGGATTCTCCACATGACAAAGAATAATAAACTGGTGGGAAAAATAGGAAAATAGGCTGCTCTGCTTTTTGCTTGATGGTACTAAGGGTTTCAGCAGCAGTAGAAGGGAGCTGCCAGATGCCCACAGAACATTGAAGGATCACTTTGCTGAATAGGTTTTGTGTCCCTGAGTCACATGGGTATTGCCTTCCACGCACATGGATTGGGATAGATGGTACTGTAAAATAAGTAGGATGCTGCAGCCATCTGAACAGAAGTGCCATGTCAGCTCCAGAAAGTGTGGCTCACTCCTATAGGAACTGAGAACAATTATCACAGTCCAGCTCAAGTCTATTAATAAACTGGCACTCTTCAAACCAAACAGGTTGTAAGCAATCTGCCTTTAGTTGTGCCAGTTTTGTCTGGCCAAGTGTATTCATTGTTCAGGGAATCTCATAAACACATCAAATTCTTTATTGGGATTGTCCTAAGACATACAAACATAAAGAATCCAGTTCCAGGAAAATTGCCAGGCATTCTTGAGTTTACTAATATAGCTGATGCCTATAAATTCAACGTATAACTGAGGGCAGAGAGCAAATACTGAGTAAGAAGATGTGTTTCTTTCTGTCACATGCCACAGGACAATCCATGAGAGCAGGTCATGTGGAAAAGCAGCATGCATTGCTGAACCATATCTGCAAGGAAGGGTTTAACTGCAAAGTGGAAATCTGAACAGAGTATTGGATTGAATACACACATATGAGAAGTTTGATCACAAACACAGGAGTCCAGCCCTGTGGCATCTGTGCTTCAGAGGGATTTAAAAACTGAGCAGGTACAAATGAAATATAAGACCCAAGCAGAGCACCGCGCTGAAGCACGAGTCCTGCTTAGCCAGCAGGACTGTGAGCTGGAATCACACAAGGCAGTGCCTGGCATCCAACCAGCAACTCAATCCAGAGGTGACTTTTCATCAGGGTGACTCTGGAGCAGCAGAGGGCACACAGATAAACAGCCTGACAGAGCTGTGTGAAATATCAGTAACACAGCTTGCCAGCTGCAAAGCACGTTAAAATAAGAGACAGGCACTGCAATGACTTCTGAAGAAAATGTCACCCTGCATCCCACGTAAGTGCTACCACAACAGATTTAGTAATAAATACATAACCACAACAATTATCAGAATAAACAAAACATTTCAGACATTGAACACTACAACATGAGGTAACTCAAGTTATCCTACAGTGTCCTAAACACCTGCAGCCTTACCTTGCAGAATCTCCAATGAGAAAATTACTCAAACAAGCAAATATGAAAACAGACAATGTACAAAGAACTGGCAGATTCTGCTCCACACTTCAGTTAGAGGAAGACTCAGATAAAGCTAACTTTGGGTCATGAAAGATGCTAGAAAGGGAGGAAATTAAAGAGACATTTTCACAAAACATTTGTAGCTGCCAGGTAAACAAGATCTCAAAAGACTAGAAAGTAAGTCCACTTAAATTTGTAACTTTGAGAATAAAACAGGAGGGATATTTCATTCTGGAAAAGATTGTCTGATTTTGAGAAGCAAAAAACATCATCCCTGAAGGCATAGACTAATATGCTGTCTGAAGGTATGGTGGTGTTCCCCATCTCAGCATGTCATTTTACAGTTACCCAATTACATTTATTTACCCTTTGTTGAAGGCATAGACCTGCTCCGGTCTGTGATTTCTTAAGGAACAACACTTAGACACTACTGGCATTTACAAAATGTCTGGCTAGTCTTGTAGGATCTTCCCTTTCCTTTGCACCTAAATCCTGACCTCAAATTTTATGAGACCCAAGGTTTCAGAGGTTTACATTTTTCCCATCACCTTATTGAATGTGGGTGGAGTTCTTAAAATATGTGCTTAGGATCTCCCTTCCCAAATACCCAGGGGGCATGATCTGTACTCAATCCATTCAGGAGAGTAATAAAAACATTTTGTTTTTGTTTTTCCTTCCCTATTTAAGAATGGAACATTTTGGGGTGGAGGCCAGCCTAACTCAGGAAGAAATGCTCAGCTGTTTAAAATTTCTGTAAGGGGAGTGGGAGCTGAGAAGAATGAGATAATTTCCCTTTTCCCTTGAATTCTTCCCAGGACAATGCATATTCTTCTAGGGAAAGTGTCAGCTAGAGTTGTATTAATTAGAAAACTGCTTCATAATTTGAATGGAAGAAAACTAAAAACATTGTTAATCCTTAAGATTCCCAAAGAGTTAAAATTCCCAGTATTACCTCCCATATGCTGCATGGTTTGGGATGAGGCATGTCATGTCACCATCTCACAGTATTGCAGGATACCATCAAGACAAAGCACTTTAGGTATTTAGTTAAAGACCTTTAAAAGTTAGGCAGATCTGACCGTGGAGAAGGACAATGTATAGGACTAAATCAGAGGCTAAAATGGTTACAAAGCACAGAAATAATAAGAGACGACTTTGCTTCTCTGAAGAAATAACTTTTATTTCAGAATTTACACTGAGCAAGATAGAAGAGTTTTCCTGGGATTATTTCAATATTATGGATTCCTAGGAAATCCCTCTCTGCCTTACCACATTTAGGTACCACACTCTATCCTTTTAAATATTTAACATAGGATTACAACTAAATGAATCTTAAAAATGTAACAATTTTTAAAATTTGTTTTAAAAATCCTCTCTAAAAACCTATCAAAATAAGGATCTTATTTAGTTATTATGTCCTGGAGTGTAAATGAAAGAACAAATATAATGCAGCAGATGTCAGTCCATTTCCATAAGTATGTAACATAAGAATCCATGCAGAATAAAACAGATCTCTTCAGATGAAGTGCATTAGCTCAGCAGCAGAATAAGCTCTTCTACAATCATTTCTATAGGTATTGTTGCAATGCTCTTATGGAAATTTTGTGGACACCCTCCACACAGAATAGTTCAATCCAGCTGACATCGTGGAAATCACTCCAAGCTCTGAAACTACACACTTATATCCTTGTCAGCATTCAGAAATCAGATTTTATCCAGCTGCTACACAGCTGTGTCAGTGCAGAGCTGCGTGCATTCTGATGAGGGGACCATAATCACAGGTTTTCTTAGCTGGAAGAAGTCTGCCAAATAAAAGAGAAGGAATGCTAATCTGCTGGGGAAAAAATGTCTTTATTTTTTCCATAATTTGTGTTCTTTGTTTTTTGACACTAAAAGCAAAGGTTAAAATATTTGTTATTTAAAGGCCTCTTACAAGTCAAATCAGAATTGTGTTTGCTTTTACTCTTCATTAATTTCTGGCTATCAAGGAACAATGGAACTTGATGAGCTAATATATGGCTCTAGTGGGAATTGGAATTGTTCAGAATGGGATGTTGACAAAATATTTCCCCATTGTTTTAAGCTCTTTTTTTTTTTTAACATACTGTGTTGACTGTTCACCTTGTACTAGAAACTTAATCCTTTCTTCAGAGATAGCAGGCATCTCCCATTTTCCCATTAAGATTTGCTTTTACTTTTTTTTCCCCTTTTTCTTCCCCTGCAAAAAATACCAGGTGTACCTCTTACAGGAGCCAGCAGCAGAGAGTCTTGGACAATCCAGTGGGAAATACATGAGTTCAAAGACCTCAAACCATTTTGTAATGCACTAACTGTCCTGACTGTTCTTTTCCATTTTCTTGTGTGAATCAGTAATAAGCCACAAGACAAATTAAACTTACCATAGCAGAGAGATCATTTGTTAATCTTTGTAGAAAGGTCAGAGCCTGAAAGATTTGCTGTTCTTAAGTGAGAAGTCAGGGGAAATTGCCAAGCTCGGTGCAGCTCTGTCAAACACATCCCAGGCATCCTCTAAGCACAGGCTGGAATAAGAGTATTGGTTCAAGAGACATTGAAGGGTTTGGGCTTTTATAGCTTTGCACTGGATGTTGCTTTTTTTGTTGTTGTTGTTGCACTGGTCAGCCAAATATATATATCCAGTTTCAGACTTTTGGAATGACCAGTCCCTAATCCGAACACAGCAGCTCAGCCACACACCTACTGTCAAAAATTGGCATAGGTTTCCTGATAACACAGACAATGTTTCAGCTGAAGTATTGGCAAACTTGTCAGGACTCAGTGGTTCTTACCTGAACAATACTCAGCCAGTGAGTCCCCCCTAGTGCTCAATAACCTTTTCTCACACAATGTCACATTCCATTGAATCAGCATAAGCTGCAATTGCAGAACAAAGGATAATGAGTGTACAGAAGCCAGAACAGCTCACCTGTGTCATAGTGGGACTAAGATTCTCACAAAAAGGGAAAAGTATTGCTGCTTGTATCAATACTTGAGGAAAAAATGTTTGACAGGATTAAAATGTAGGACCACTTTATTGTTTTTAAAATACTTTCTTTTGACATCTGTAATGTTGCTTCTATCCTTCTTCCTTTATGTTTTTCACCTCTGTAAGCAGTAAAAATGAATGACCACATCATTTCTTTTACCTTTCTAACAGAACTAAATGGCTTTGCAAAAATTACAATATCATCACTGTACTAATATAGAGCTAGGGGCCAAGATTTCCTTTTTTCTTCTGCTATTTGGTAAAGTTTCCTAGAGAGAAGGTGACAAACTGGGGGATGAGGGGTGGAAATGACATAAAAATCTTAGATTACACTTAGATTTTCACATTTATATCCCATTCAGAAAAGGGAAACAGAAAGCTTAGGAAGACACAGAGCAAATTAAAAAGAAAATAATCCAAATTTTATATTTTTGTTAATATTGAGGGTAAAAAAAAAAAAAGAAGCAAAACTAAGGCCTTAGTAACTCATGGACAAGCTTTATAAAATAAAGCTAAGGTAAAACTTGTTGAAATTTCTCCAAAAAGACAATAGAACCATTTTTCTTGGGAGGGACTTCCTGTGGTCTCTAGTCCAACCCTCAGCTCAAAGTAGAAATAAGTTAAAACTTAAACTTTCCCAAGGCTTTTCATTGCTGGATTATGAAGCTTCTTCAGGGTCCGTCTTACATTCTTGTGCAAAGCTCCCAGGAGGACTGACACCCATCCGGCCCTTCGCTTGCAGCAGTCAGGCAGTGCGAGTGCCCCTGCCCTGTGCAGGTGACAGTCCAGCCTGTGCAGGTCACACAGCACAGCACAGCCCCTGTGGGGACACTGCTTCAGCTCCACAAACATTTTGACCCCGTGACTGTGGCCCAGTGCCAGAGATAAAGCTCCTAACAGGTCTCAAAAGATAAAATATCCGTCATTGAGCCGGTATCTTTGCGCCCCGGTAATCAGCAAAGTCAGTGTGGGTTTGTCAATATTTCAGTGGGTCTTTTCCCCACTGAAGTGTTGCCAATGTGTAATTGGGAGGCACATTGCAAGAAATTCCATAGCCAGACAAAAGAGCTGAAGAGTTTCCTCTGATTGTAAAAGGCATTGTACTGAAGATTTTTCAAGCTTCCTATGTTTAGAAGCATACTGAAGGATTTGTATTAAATTTAGAGTCTATTCTTTCTAAAACTTCCTCCTTTATCATCGACATATATCATATTTTTTATCTTCTTTTCTTCCTTGTTAGGGTCAGGATGACAGGAGGAGGAGATGGTGTTTCCCGTGTTCGGTCTCAAATGTTTATTAATTCTTATCTATATTGCAGTTCTACAAAGTGTGAGTTCTACAGCATTCAACTAACAAGCTAAAAATGGCTAACTAACTTTCTCTTCAAGGCCTTTTAAGGCTAAACTATCCAATTAAGGACTGACACCTAAATTATTTTTACTTTTAACCCAATAACTAATCACCCATGTCCCGCAATGCGGACTTTTCTAACCCGTTACACAATACCTCCCAAACCCATGAAGGAGAAGGTGAAGGGCAGCTAGCCACCACCCTAAAACTCCCTCTTGCCTTATATATATTGCTATATTCTAAAACCTTAAATCCTGTTTTCCACCCTGTGATATTCCACACTTCTATTCAAACTACACACTCTTGATCCCAGTGCTATCAATCCATTTTGGAAGCCTTCTCCACGGCCTCAGGTCAAATGTAGTGCTCTCTTGTGGGCCTGTGCCTTTCAGCACAGAAAGTTTAAAATTCTCAGCATCCAGGGTTCCAACACACGTCATTCCGCTAAATTTTATCAGGGAAAAGGCAAAACATTCATTTTAGTGAAAAAGTGGAAAAGGTTACCAAATTCCAGTCTGAACAAATTGTAAATGCAAAGACCTAGAGAGAAAGTAAGAGACAAAACTTAAAAGGTATGAATTTCCCAAGTTATCCCTCTTTATTTGACTGGGACATGTTTTATACTTTCAGATGAAACTGAAAATGAAAACCTAAGTTACTTGAGAACTCTGTTACCAGGACAATCTATATTATTTGCCAAAAAAATCCCAGACCAGTACAACTTTAATATAAAATAAAAATTTGCAACTGGAATCCGAAATGCCCCATCCATGAATTCTGAAGAGATCACTTGAAACAGCCTCTCAGACAGTCTGAGAGCTCGTACAGCTGCAGAATGCTTTAGTGAACAATCTATATTATCAGCACCACCTAGAGTGAATCACCAGAAACAACTCCAGCCCCAAAACTAATATCCTTTACAAAGCATAACAGCATTTCAAAGGAGCATTTTCCAGACTTACCTTCAGAGATTTCCGTTCAAATAAAGGTGGTTGAAACAGTAGAAAAGAAGAAAGGTGAGACAATATTTTTATTATTGCACCTAGAAGAGGTCAAGAAAAGATACTGAAAAGCATTTTAGAATCAACTGAACCCTGTAAGGCATTGTCTATTAGCTCTGGCTTAATCATCAGCAGAAATTTTCTCAGTCAAAACACTGTTAGTGATGACGAGGAGGAAGAGGATGTCTAAAGCAAAACAGAATCCTGTCCACTCTTTAAAGAAATAGAAACAGATAGGTTTCTTTCTTTTTCCAGTAAACTCCTAAGAGTTTGAAGGTAGAACCGAGTAAATAAAATGGATAATACAGACACTGCATGTTTATGAAATAAATGGTTTTATCTTTATTTATGCATATTCTCTTTACAGTCTGCTTGATTTAGCATCTACTTTTTAAAGCCAATTCCCGAACAGGGTCATAATAACAGTGAATGTTAGGAAACTTCTACAATGGGATGCGCATTGATTTTCCATTATTTTCCATCTAGGCAAAATTATGTAAATGAGGATTCACTTACACCCATCCAGTAAACTGAATTGTTTACCCTTACTCTCTTCCAATTTGATACTGCAAAAATTAAATGCAAAATTAATAGCTATACTAGTAAATGTGTAGAACAACTCAGTAGTGAATAAGGCCTATAATTTGGAGATGATGGTCACCTCCATGTTTTGTGATATCAGTTAATGTTTAGTTCTGTTAGCTTTCAGAAATGCCTACTTTTCAACACCCCTGAAATCCATAGGAATACTGTACTTGCCTACAGTGCTGATAAGCAGACACCTGGCACTGATATCACACTTCCAAAGTTACTTATTTTCATTTTTTAAACAAATCAGTTACTACTATGGCTGTGTAAAGACCCTATCATGGCCTATTTTAAACAATAAACAAAGTAGGAATATAAGCTTAACAAAACAGAGAATTTTCTTGCATTGTAAATATATATGCAAAAATGCAGCCATTAACAAGCACTGATTGTTCATTTCAGGCAACTCAGTGCAAGGAGACTGAGAACTCCATGGCTTCATGTGCTGCTGACAGAAGAATTTACTGACAAACCACAGCTTTGTGTCTTTACTGCAGCTTGTGGTCTGAAAATTAAACCTGAGAAGTCAGTCAGTGCTGAATGGGATGAGCACAAGCAAAGCACCTGTCTTTTTTCAGAAGACAGCTCTCTCCAGCACTAGCAGCTCAGAATTCCTGAGTGCACTGGTGATATTTACTGTGCTCACTCTTACCTTCCCCACCCAGCAGCAGTTGCCTTCCTGTTGCACCTGGGGGCCACACACCTCTGCTGGGGGGAAGTTTCTTTTCACTAGGATGGGATGAGTTTGCCTCTGGCCCTCTTCCTCATCTATCTTCTGACCTAAAAGTACTCCTAACATAAATCAAAACAACCTTCATGCTTATTTTGCCCTTAAACATTATGTTCACGCTGAAACTTATATATTTACATCCTGTGAAGTTAGAGCATTATTAACTAGTATGAGTGAATAATTGGAGAATTGTAATATCATTTCATGTTTATGATTTTTATACAACCAAAATACTTTATAAAAGTGAATAAGTCTAGAATGAATTATACAGTCTTTCACACGGGTGAGATTTATTTAATTTAAATCCTTAATCTGAAGAGAAAGGGCAAAATAGTATTTTTTATCTTGTAGTTCTGACAGTAATTCTACACTTTTTCACTGCCACACTATTATACTAGATATATTTTCTCAATATACTGCTGACACCACATGCCAAATAATATTTCCATCATATCACATAAAACATTTCTATAATATTACTTCACTATGAAGAAACTAAGATGAAAGTATTATATCTGTGGAGAGAATCAGACCTGTATCCTTTCTTATATAAGAAAAGGTATAGTGCTTTCAGCCAAAACTGATAACTGCTAATAAAATAGTTTTTAACAATGGCAAAGACTCTGACATTAATCAAGGAATGTCTGTGCAAAATTATTATGAAGATATTGCAAATTACTGTAAGGTGCCCTTTATCATTCCAAGAAAATAAATATACTTGCCATAATATAAAAATACAGCAAACATTCCACATGCTAGTTAATAAATCAAAAATAATAAATCAAAATAATAAATCAAAGCAATAAATCAAAATATCTTTACTATGTAAATTCAAATTCTGTCATTTGAAAATATAGAATACACATATTTAGACCTGTTACCACTGAGAAAGATGAAAAACAAAAAATGTAATGCTGGGATCTTTGCTTCAGGGTATCCATACTGCTCACAAGATGAAAATTTTACTCTGTAGTTATTTCCAATTATGTTTCAAGACACTTTGCACTTTTTTTTGGAGTGTGTGAAACAAAACCTCCCTGAACAAAGTGAGAGATCTATGTATACCTTGGTTTGATCTTGAATGGATAACTTTAATTCTATGACATCATAACACTTCCTTTTTGTGTTCCTATGTAAATGCTGGACTACAGCAAGGTCATGTGACAGGTGAAAAAGGACCATTTGATTTGAAGTCTGACCAGAGTGGTCCAATGGGACTTTAAAATTTTCTTTAAGCCCTGATGCTGGTCCTTCTGAATTAAAGCAACTGGTCAGATAAGAAGTAAATCAGCTGCATAAAGAGAATTTTTAACATCCCAAGATGGGCAGTGGAGCCAGTTCAGAGAGCAAGGAGTCAGCCAGGAGATCCAGAGAACTGGAAAAGAAACTCCAGGAAGATGCAGCGAGGGAAGCCAGGACGGTCAAACTACTGCTGTTGGGTAAATAGAATAAAAATTGCTCATAATGCTTTTCCATTGAGGGGTTGTTTTTCTCTGGAATTACATTTCAGCACAGTGAATTTCTCACCTCTCACTATTTTATTTGAAGATGACAATTCTGTAATATATGTTTAAAATATTTTCTGGTCGTGGCCAATCATGAAGTCACAAGGAATAGGCTGGAAATGACCATGTTGCTGCATGCATTCAGTTTTAAATGTTATAAATCCTTGACTGTGAATATGTTTGAGAAATGAGAACTAGCTTTTAGAATAAATGTTGTGATACAAGCTTACAGAGAACATAGCAAACTTATCTCTTTTTTTCATGGATCTATATGCATTCATTTGCAGGAGGATTAAGTTAGATGAGTGGTTACATAAAAATCCACAGGTGTCACAAGATATTGATATTGTTTATCTTCCAAAGTGTTCCATTCCATTTTTAAAGAAGCAGAAAGTGATTTAGAATGGCTTTTGTGATGTATAATAGAGAGTGAAATGAAAAGTAAAGATGAATACTGATAAATATTCTCACAAACTACTACTTCTAATCCCCACTATGATCAATTTATTAGCAGACAGAGGCTGTAATGGAAAAAGAAAAGACATTCTTTGTCTTGATACAGCTTTATTCTTGTCTTTTTTTCCCATGGTGCTGTGTAGCTTACAAGAAATATCCAAGAGCACATTAACACCACCACTGTCTTAATATTTTTCTTCTAACAGCCTCCTGTAAAAGTTAGCAGTGGTTTCTCCCAATGAATAGAAAAACAGTCTTTGATCATTGTAATGTTTCTCTTTTTGCCTTTCTTGTAACTGCAGTTCTTGCAAATGGTTTTAAACTGACGTTTATTCAGACAAAACTAGACCCTTTAGATAAAGTAAATCAACTCTGTTGTTTTGTATCTTATGAAAACGGTCTATTTATACCTGTTAAAAATCAAACAATTATTATTCAAAAATAAATAAGAGAAGAACATGCAGGTTTCTCAAATAATAATGGGAAAACAGCAGTTTGATACTTTTTATGTACTCTTTACGGCTTACAAAGCTTTTCAGTCCAGTTAAGAATACAAAGATTTTCTGTGCCACAGTAATCTAAAATATTGCTCCTGATGAGCAAGGCTTGTCAGTCAAAAAACCCCAGAACAATATTTTCACTTAAAATTCCATAAATTTAATTTATATGTATTGTTATAAAAAAAATTGGGGCACTGAGTCCATCTAATTCAGGATCCATCTAATTCAGCATCCTGTCTTTGACCTTATCCAACCTTATCCATGAGGAAAAAGTAAGAAATCCTTTAAGAGGAATGTATAGGCTAAAGGGGAATTTTCCAGATAAAGAGGAATTTATAAGTTAAGCAGTTTTATCTTCAAGCTTTTATGCCCTTACAATATTACTGAAGGCTGTTTTACAGCAGGACACCAAGGAAATTACCCTCCCCACTGAACATATGTATGTATTTAGTATTAAGGACTTTAGTTTTAAATGTTTCCTAATGTATATAATCAGTCTTCTTCTGACACTATTAATATCAGCCTTGAGATACTTTTTTAGTAGAATACTTTGAAATTCAATGCAAGCTACATGAAAAAGACTTATATTATGTTAATTTCCAACCTGAACATATTTCAGTTTCATTAGCTACACAAACACTCTTTTCATGAGACAAGATGATCATTCGGATCTGAAATACTTCTTTGTAGATTTTTACAGTATCTTCCTTTGTTCACATCACACATGATGGAAATTCAAATTTGTCAGTGGGCAATGTTTCGGAAGGCTTTTTTTTTTCCTGAACAACAGATCAGAAAGTCTTCGTAAAAAACATACTGAAGAGACAAAAAAAAATATGAAATGCTTAATAAATTAAATTTTCTTCTTCTTAAAAAAATGAGAGATGAATAAACTGTATATCTGGAGCCTACTGCACCACCAGAGTGAGAGTGTCTCTTGAACATCTGGAACCAGAGATGCTGAAGCAATGTGCAGAAGGGGCACCGTGCCATGCCTTCCACAGGGGCTGTGAGAAATGGCCAGATAGGAAAGGATTAAATCTACCATGTTCAGATTTGTACCTGTTATCTTTCCACACCTCTGAGGTGATATCAGAAATGACACAAATTTTAGACTTCATAAATCAAGAGCAGCCTAGTCCTACCTAGTCCTAGCTTTCTGTTCAGTCAGACTTTATGTTGCCTTTATACTCCAGACCCAATAGTCATAGTTTCTTTTTGCCATAGGCAGGTTGGTAGAAAATACTCAGAAAAAAAAAATGAGATGTATATCATAAGCTTTTCAGTGTAATCACTTTTTCCCTTACACCTAAAATGTGAAAAACCAGTGTATTCTGACTCTTTTCTGAGAAGATTATTTCAAACATACTGTGGTGTCTCTACAGCCTCCAGTAGGTCCCTTTACAAAAAATAGAAATTATATTCAGAAAAAGAGGCACTATGTTTGTTTATGTCAAGTTCTATGACCCGGACAAACACACTAACTAGGTTGAGATGACTTACAGTTTATATGATGTGCACATATAAACTGGTGCAGGAGAGAAATTACGTCAATTTCTGAGGTTCCTCACGAGCTGGCCAGGAGCCAAGAGCATTAAATCCTCTGTGCTAGGTGCTCCCATGCCACCAAAGCCATCCCATCCCCCACATGTCCACAAATCTGGTCTCTACATATTTATACTTCAAAAAGATCAGGTTGTTTTATTAGTCTGGAGCAAACTCCAAGGTGAAAGTTTTATTTTCTTTGTATCAGGGCTGTGTCTGGCCTGCCACATCACCTGTAGTTTGTGTGCTTTGCAGGATGCCAGATTTCAATTTATAGGTGTGCAAAGTACAGTGCACATTACAAATATGGCCAAAATAGCTGATGCTCACAGTGATGTTTCACAGAAATAAGAACTTAGGTTCAGTTTAAACAATCATTAAAATTTTAACTTATTTATTTTAAAAGTATTACTCCATGTCTCATTGTCTAGAGTTTTCAGTGTCAGGACAAAAGCCACCCTCAACAGAACTGGTCATCCTCACCTGACCTTTTGGGGCACAATTCACACAATTTAATTTAAACACCTTCTTAAAGTGAACAGAAATTGAAGCTGTTTGGTTTAGATTTTGTAGCAAATATTTCTTTGCACTCACTACAAAAGGTCTCTGGTAAGTAGTCTGAATGTAGAAATTTATAGTACAGATACTTAACACCACTTAAATGAAACAGTTACTGTAGTACTGAAGCTTAACTTCCTGTTATTAACACCTAACCTGGAAACATAGGTTTTGGGCACAAAGGCAGCCCAACAATCCCACTGAGGGGAATATACTGATTTTCTTTTTTGGATAATGGGGCAGTATTTAAGGATTTTTTTCTTGAGTTTCTTTCTCTCATAGACTAAATTTGTTGAGTCTCATAAGAGGACCAAGCAGATATGATTTCCATTGTAGTTCATGATATCCAGAGTTCTGAATGGCACAGGCAAAGCTCAGGCAGGGGTGTGAAACATTTCCTGATTCTATTTGAATATTTTATTTTCCTGCTTTTTGCTGATTTATCTCATCATCAGTGGGTTTTCTGACAGGTTTTAAACAAAGTATTCAGCGGGGGTTTTTTATTTCCCTGTGTTTAATTCTAAAAAATTTTCTAAGCTAAACCTTTCCTTTCACAGGAATAACAACTGTAAAGAGATAATAATTCTTTATCTGAGACACAAAAGTACCTTAATATATAAGAATTTTCCTCAATGTCTCAGCAGATAATAATCTTGAAAGCTTGTACTCTCCACAAGGATTCAAACAAATTCTGCTTAGAAAGACAAAAATGTCAAATCACAGCTGAGGACCTGGGTTCTCTTTCCCTCTGAATTTGTGAGATTCTCACTGGGTTTCAAGACACCTCAGGTTTTTTCTCTATTTCTGCTCTGTCTGCATGCCATAGTGTCCTGCAGGGAAGAGGCTGAGCACTCCCAGAGCAGAGGGAGATTTGTGTCCAGCTGCTGGGGGACAGCTCCTTTGCAGCCTTGCTGCATGACCGTTCTTCCTGAGCTGGCCCTTCAGTCCAGGATGCCCAGAACCATGGTAGGCTTGGGACATGTGGGATGCAGTTCTGGAATACCCAAAGCAAGAGGAGATGCAGGTTACAGCCAGCTTCAGCACCTCACTGAAGGTGAATGTGGCGTGCCCTGGGGCATGGTGGAGGTGATCTCTGGGAAGAAGTGTCCATATCCCCTGGCAGTGGGGACATATTTCAGCTCCCAGGAACAGTGCCAGAGTTTCAGGCATTGACTGAGACTTTTGTGCCAGTATTCTCTGTGCAGTTATCCATGTCAAAGAAATAGAGACAGAAATAAGGAGCAAATTTAAGCTAGATCTTAAATATGCAAAATATAAAATATGGCGATGTCTTATTATCACTAGTGCCTGTCAGGTGGAGCTATAAATCTTCATAGCTGACAGAGTTTTTCAAAACTCTAATTAAGTTCTTTCTAAGCTTCAGGACAAGATTGCTTGTCCTAAGTTCTTGTCTACAATTCAGAAAATCTGGGCTTGAAGAAGATGCCTTCGGCTCCCTGTGTAATCACATTAGGTCTTTTGTGATGCACTTTTCCCACTATTTCTGCAAGTAGAAATCCACTGCAGCAGGTGGAAATGCAGCCCTAACCCTGGTTTTCCACACTAGGGACTGGCCAAAGAAGGAGGCTACAAGGTGGAGGGAAGGAATTAAAAAAGCAGGTGCAAAGAAAATTATTCCTGACCCACTTCCTGGGGTGAAAATGCTGCTACAGCTATGATACTCCAGGTGAAGCCAAAGTCTGAAAGTCACCTGTTGTTTACATAAAAGCATTATTGGATCATAAATTAAATATGAGCAGAGGAAGAAAATAGCATCCAAAATATATAAATTATGTCTCTCGCTCTATTTTAACACTGTCTTACAGATCTGGAAGAGAAGTTAATTTCTATATTATGTTTCCTGGCATCTTTCCATGAGGTGAATGTACAAATTCTCAGTACAGCCTCCTCTCTTCCCTACAAAAAGTGTAGCAAACACTACCTTGCTGACAGGGCTTCAGAAGGTCACTGAAAGGATAATAAATGATCTACAACAAATTTGCATTTTTTTCAAACTGGCAAATGGCAGCATCAGCCCATTTTGCATGGGCTTGTTTTTTTCTTGCACTTTCTACCATTCACATCATGGGTTTCAGAAAATGCTTTGAGTATGGTTTGCTGTCTCTTGTGATTCATTTGAGTAAATTAATCCCTGTCATTTGAATACTGTTACCTTTACAGAATGAGTTTGAAAAGTCGGTAGTCCGTTTGTTCCATTTACTGAGAAGTCCTTAGTTAACAAACCTAGGCCTTGGATTTTGGTTTTGTCAGAAGTATTTGACACCATACCACGAGGGAAAAGGTAATCTACAAAGAGAAAACCGGTGATGAATTTTTTTGTACTTCAGCAGAGCTTTTGATGCTTTCTTTCACAGGATCTTTCTGGATAAATCGTCCAGCTCACAGCTGGATAACCGAGTTACACCCTGGGAGAGCAACAGCTCACGGGTCAGGCACAAAGGTTACAGTGAATTGGGGACATCAGGCTGGGGACCTGTCACTGCTGGGGTCCCACTGGGCTCCATCCTCAGCCTGGTTCTCTTCAGCGTCATCTTAAGTGACTTGGGTACAGGACTTGAAGAAATACTGAGGAAGTTTCTCAAAAAAATTAAATTTGGATGGGCTGTCAATTCCCTCCTGGGCAGAGAGACCCTGCAGAGAGACCTCCAGAAATTAGAGAGATGGGCAATCACCAACCATATGAAGTTCAACCAGGGAAAGGGCTGGATTCTGCACCTGGGATGGGGCAACCCTGGATGTACAGACAGGCTAGGGGATGAGAGGCTGGAAAGCAGCCCTGGGGAAAGGGACCTGGGGGTCCTGGTCAGTGGCAAGTTGAACATGAGCCAGCAGTGCCCTGGCAGCCAGGAGGGCCAACCCTGTCCTGGGGACATCAGGCACAGCATCACCAACCAGGAAAGAGGGCACAGATTCTGGTAATGAATAGTTCCGTTTCTTAAAAATANCAAAGAGAAAACCGGTGATGAATTTTTTTGTACTTCAGCAGAGCTTTTGATGCTTTCTTTCACAGGATCTTTCTGGATAAATCGTCCAGCTCACAGCTGGATAACCGAGTTACACCCTGGGAGAGCAACAGCTCACGGGTCAGGCACAAAGGTTACAGTGAATTGGGGACATCAGGCTGGGGACCTGTCACTGCTGGGGTCCCACTGGGCTCCATCCTCAGCCTGGTTCTCTTCAGCGTCATCTTAAGTGACTTGGGTACAGGACTTGAAGAAATACTGAGGAAGTTTCTCAAAAAAATTAAATTTGGATGGGCTGTCAATTCCCTCCTGGGCAGAGAGACCCTGCAGAGAGACCTCCAGAAATTAGAGAGATGGGCAATCACCAACCATATGAAGTTCAACCAGGGAAAGGGCTGGATTCTGCACCTGGGATGGGGCAACCCTGGATGTACAGACAGGCTAGGGGATGAGAGGCTGGAAAGCAGCCCTGGGGAAAGGGACCTGGGGTTCCTGGTCAGTGGCAAGTTGAACATGAGCCAGCAGTGCCCTGGCAGCCAGGAGGGCCAACCCTGTCCTGGGGACATCAGGCACAGCATCACCAACCAGGAAAGAGGGCACAGATTCTGGTAATGAATAGTTCCGTTTCTTAAAAATATGACAAATATTTGTCACCTTGAGTCCTGCGTGCAGTTTTGGGCAACACAATTTAAAAAGTCATCAAGTTATTAGAGAGCATCCAAAGAAGGGCCAAGAGGATGGATGGTGAAGGGTCAGGAGAGGAATCATTGTGAGGAGCAGTTGAGATCTGTTCAGCCTGGAGAAGAGGAGACTGAGGGGAGATCTCACTGCAGTCTTCAACCTCCTCATGAGGGGAAACAGATGGTCAGGTACTGATTACTTCAAGATCAGTGGCAGGACTCAAAGAAAGAGCATGAAGTTGTGTCAGGGGAGGTTTAGGTTGGATATTAGGAAAATGTTCTTGTCACTCTAGCGCGCAACACGAAATGCAGAGACACATCTGAGTGAAGGCAAAGAAGAAGAAGCTTTATTTTGGTTTTTACATTATATAGAGTTTTGGGAATGACTATTGATTGGAAGGTGAAGTTACATCTTCTCCAACCACACTGGTCAATGACAAAGTCCATCAAATCTTTCTCCTCCCAGGAGAAAGAATGAAAAACAAAAAGACAGTTAGAAAAACATGTGCATGTTTGCAAAAGCAGTGCGAGAAACTTCATCACAAGAATGAAAACATCAGAAGGCTGAAAAATGAGAGTGACAGGTTCTTCACCCAGAGGGTGGTTGGACACTGGAACAGGCTCCTCAGGGCAGTGGTCACAGCACCAACCTGAGAGAGCTCAAGAAGTGTTTGGACAATGCTCTCAGGCACAGGGTGTGATTCTTGAGGGGTCTTGTGAGGACCAGCATATTTTCTGTTTCTATGAATCCTGTCCCACGGCTTCACAAAGTTAAATCCATTCTTCAAGTGCTTTCAAAATCCATCTCTTTTTTGGCAGCTCTTGCCTTATCACTCTCATTGACCAAACATGATAGTCACTCATGTTGGTTTGCAATGGAGACAATTTGTATTGTGGCTACTCACTTTCCATGAGATAAGAGGGCAAATTAGCAGTACATAATCTGGCCAAACCTATGCCCTAGTGCTTCAACTGGCTGTGTAAGCAAATACCTGCACCTCCTCAGCAGTTGTGGGATTTTCCTGCAGAATCATTCCCAAGGTGGGGCTGGTGCACTGTTCTGCAGGTTTCCCACTTCCAGCCACGTGGCAGGAGACCACATGGCAGAGGAACTGACAAAAAAACAGTGTCAAGGCTTTTGCTCATGTGCTGCCTCTGCATCGTGAGCTAGACCACATATAATTTTTTACACTCTGGTTTTCCAGTTGCTCATGGAAGCTGGCTAAAGGGCATGGACCTGGCTCACTTGGCTTACAAAAGGTCATAATACAAATTAAAAGAGAACCTACAAATCAGGTAATAATCGGACAGTATCAGAGGCTGTACTTTGTTCATGTTTTTCTGCCTATCTGCCAGAGATGAAATCAAACTATTAGCCATATTTTATTTACTTGCTAACTAAAAATTTTGTAGTTTTCTTTAATTGACTGAATATTCACTTCTTTTCAAGTGTCCCTTTCCTTTTCAGTATTAATATTTTAACCCAGACTTTATTCTTTTTAAATCCAAATGGACATTAGGGAGGGTTTATACTTAGTACAATGAGAAACTAAGACATCTGTACTTCTCTTCATAGATAGAAAATTCTGTGTTCCAGGGAGGTATTTTTAATACTTGCTTATTATTCATCTATCAATCATATCTTTTCAACATTCCTCTTCTGCAGGTGCTGGAGAGTCAGGAAAGAGCACCATTGTAAAGCAAATGAAGTAAGTATCTGAATATGCATATCAGCTGTTGAATTTGGTATTTGTTGTATAAGCTGTCTAGCTAAAGTCTTATTACAATGTTTATTCTTATTTGAATAAAATGCAAAGAAACATCATTCAAATCAAGTTTCCATTCAAACACACTATAAAGGAAATCACCAAGTGTCTGAGACACACAGGTGGGTTGGTAGTCAAATCTGAATGACCAAATCATGCACAGGGCCCATGCATGGAGACCAGGAAATCTGCTTCCTTGGCTTTGGTGGGAGTTACTGTAGTGGGAATACGACTGTAAGAGACAAGCAGTGATGGCTGATCCACCTGGCAGAGCCTGTCTCCAGCAGATGCCAGTGAAGGATGTTTGCAGATCATCAGACCAGCCAAGCCAACACACTTGTGCTGGATACCCTGGCAGTATCTGATGGTCTGTGGCTTGGAAACCATCCTGAACCGGAGACAGCACCACTCTGTCTCTAGAGGAGCCCTCAGTTAATTCATGTCTACCCCTGAATCTCCTGTTGAACCAATCTAAACTAACAACATCCACAGCATTCTACAGCAAGTAGTTTCACAGTCTATTTACTCTTTGTGTGAATCATCTCTCCTATTAATTTCATTGATTTCACTGTATTTCAAGACTAAATATCAAAATATTTGCATTGCACCATAGAAGAGAGAGGGGTTTCTTCCTGGGTTTTTTTTTTGGGGGGGTGGGTTTATTTTTTCTTTCATTGTTTTTTTTTTCTTTTCCCCAAATTGGCCTCTGTAGATCATTCTTGGTCTCCAGAGCTGCTGCCAAGGTTAAAAAGGTCTCCCACAGGCCAGGGTAGAATATATTTAGCCACCAGCCTGCACAGTGAGCAGGTGCTACCCACAAAACCATGGGTAGGGACTGATGTAAGAACTGCTTTCAGTAAGAAAATTACCAACACAAAAAGTTTTCATATAATAATCAATCTGGAAAAGAAAAACAGAAAACCCAGGCTGTATAAGCCCATGTGCAGAAATCTCTGTTCGAATTTGGACTGACTATCAGGTTACAGAGATATTTGTAAGTGCACCATAAATCTACTGCAAAAATACTTGTGGCTGTTTGTTCAAAGTGCACAAGCTCCCTCACAGATTGAAGTCAGGAACTTCACTTTCCTTGGCTTCAGAGGAAGGTCGACTCTCTCTACGTGTGTGTGCTGATCTACAATTTAGTTTGACAATATTTTCATATATAGTAAAACAGGTTACAACTAAATTCATACATGTTTTTTCTTTAAGGGCAGCCAAAATGCTAATTATGTATCTGGTTTAAATTAATAATCCACCAAAGTTCAAGGGACCATCCTTACATTGATGGCAAATCCTCCTTTACTGTGCAACCTGATAAAAAATATTGCTGTTGTGTCTAGTTTTGTTTTCATAGAGAGGTCCGGGTCTGATTCCTAAACCTGCCCAAATACAGAAAAAATTACACAGGGATTGCAGCTGTTTAGATTTGATCCCACTTTGTAAGCACCACTCTCTTCCTGTGTAAAAATCAAGCAACCTGTTTATGAAATCAGTAATACTATTCTGAACTTAAGTTCCCCTACCTATTTATTATCTTCACCAATGCATTTTAAAGAGTTAAGTAAAAAATATGTCATAAGAACAAATTTCTACTATTTAAGCAACTCATTTTGTAATAAAGCAGATTTAGAACTGAATACTTTGCTAATGGGTTTTTTTCCTGCTTAAATAGTAGATAAATTCATTCCTGGTTTGAGTTCCACTCAGGAGACCCTCCCTATTCAGCAAACCACTGAGGTGTATTGTGCTCAAAGGTTCCCCAAGCAGGAGCAGATTAAAGATGTTCCTCTGAACTGAGCACTTTAAGGAGGCTGAAAAGCCTTAACAGCATGGAGGAGGGGGAGAACACCTCAAAGCTGAGAGTTATATATAAAGACTTGTGCATTTATGACCTGTCAAATTGATCACAAATATTAATTATTTTACAGGAAAACTCTTCACAAAAATTGTATCTTTTAATATAAAATGTCATCTTTCTGTCACAACCAAGGACTTTTTAAAGGGATTTTTTTCATTTAAAACCTGCAATATTAGTTAATATTTTTTAATGAAGCAAAACGTTTTCTAAAGAACACTGATAGCTGCTTACAAAAGAAATAATTTTGCTGAAAATACAGTTTCCAGCAAAATAATAGTAATTTTATGACTAATAACATAATTTTTTGATTAATAAATCACACTTTTTTCAGTCTTAATCAAAGTTATATCCATCCACTAAGCTTTACAAAATATCTTCTGATACTCAAAATATAGATATGCTGCAAGGCCCTTGCAGCATAAAAAGATGAGGATGGATATGAGAGCAACTAAAAAGAAAAAGAAAATCTCTGGAGCTCTATGCTTCTAATTGCATAATTTCCAAAGTGTGATCTAGCTTTTTTAAAACCAAGTTGCATACCTCTTTTCTGTGCTCTTATTTAGCAGTTCGAAGCTTCTACAAATACTTCAGTGAATGAAAAGCAGGAAGCAAAATATTTGGTAACTCATCATGCCTGTTGAGACTGAATCAAAGCCACCTATCTGATGAGAAGCCCTGCTTTTGTGAATTAAAGCCTCAGAAGACTGCATCCATAAAATGGAGGGGGGGGTGTCTCAGCTCCATGAGCTTCTCTTTTTTCTTTCTCCCAAGTTCAATAGGACTCCTTTGAATCTTGCAGAATTCATTTGAATTCATGATGAAAACAGCATTCAAAAAAAAAAAAAGCCAAAGCTTCAAAAGAGTTCATAGAGTTGCCTGATCTAGAAGTGATTGGGAAAACATTTTAGAGAAACTTTTTACTTTTTTCCCACAGATGCTATTCCTACAGGCACAGGAATGCAACTTTTGAGTTTTCTGACATCCATAAATCAGAGAGATGTTAAGACACATCAGTTGTCATCTAGGTTTTGTGTGTATGTGAGTGAATTATTTTCTGACTCAGCCACTTAGGCAGCTCTCTCCAGAGTGTATCTCAGGCAAGGTGGGGTGAAACACTAAACCCCAAAGCCCAGAAATTCTGTATTTAATAGCCTTCATCTCTGACCAGCTGAGGTGAGGAAGGACAGAGCCTTGGTTCCAGCAGCCAAAGCAGTTCTGAGCCTGTTCATTGAGACCACACCCGGCCAAAGTGGGTGAAGATTTCATCCTCCTTCACAACTCATGGAAAAAGATGTCTCTAAGCCAGGATATAATCTGCACACTGATTTGGAGAACTTTAACCACATGCCATTCTCCAGTCAAGGAGGATTATGAAATTCTAATTCCTCTGTCAGAAAGATTGCTGAAATTGATTACTAAGGCTCTTTACCCTCTGGAGTAAAATGTATGTCTCCAAAGCCTGAAGATAACAAGAATAAGACCTTGCTATAACTAGAAACTGTAGCTGATGCACAACAAAATATTAGTTTTTTTTCTTGCTTTCTTGATAAGTGCCTCCTAGTGTTGAAACATTTTTTCCAATAATTTTTCTATCTAGGTAAGATTCTGGATAAATATCAGAATGACTGAACAAGCAACGACAGCCCATGACTAATATTGTAGTTTCCAATAGTAAAACATTTTAATTTCTAAGTACAGAAATGTGTCTTGCCCTGTATCTCCAGAGATGGGCCTGGCTCCTGTGCTAGACTCATACTTTGTTTTAGAATAACCTGAAAGAGGGAAAACAGCATCTATTCACTGAGACTGGGTGCAGACAACTAGCAAAGACAGAAACTGCTGTTTTCCTGTTCTAGCAGAATAGGCAGACCAACCATGGAAAATTGCTTTTCCAAGGGCCAAACGGATTCAGTCCTTTCTCACATTGACCACAAAAGCACCTGATCTAACTTTTCATTACTTTCTTTTTCTTTTTTTTTTTTTTTTTGTATCCCATAAGCTTTTTGTTTTTTTTTTTCCCCGGATCATTCCTAAAGATGGTTTNAGCACCTGATCTAACTTTTCATTACTTTCTTTTTCTTTTTTTTTTTTTTTCATGTATCCCATAAGCTTTTTGTTGTTTTTTTCACCAGGATCATCCATAAAGATGGTTTCACCTACGAGGAACGCATGGAGTTCAGACCTATCGTTTACAGTAATGCAGTGCAGTCCATCCTGGCTATTGTGAAAGCAATGCCTAAATTAGGAATCAGTTATGAAAACCCTGGTAGAATTGTGAGTATGACACCCTTTCTCTTGAAATAGGCATTGGAACACTTTGGGGTTTTTTTGGTTTTTTTTTTTCTTTTTGTAATGTAATAGTAGAGACTAGTAGAACAAAGAGGATTCAGTATTTTCTTTATGACAGTGGAAACTGAGTACCATTTGAGTTACAGGTGACAAAATGTCCTTACTTATTTTTATTTTCTCAAAACTGATGTCTAAGGTCTAACTTTTGCATAAACTCCCATTTTAATTGCTATGAAAGAAATATTCGAGTTGCAATGACATATAAAAAAACAGAAAAAGAAAAAACAAACAAGTAGAACCTTTTCTTAGCTGCTTAGCCACTTATTTATTGCTGTAGAGAAATGTAACAAATATATTCCTTTTATGACCGAACCTTGGGGTTCAGCCATGTAGGGAAATATCAAGTAGACATGTTGGGAGCATTTCAGTGTGTCATTGCTCCTGCAGGAGAGATCTCCCTGGTGTGTGGATGCACTACTGGCACACTGGCACCACATGGAAGTGGAGTCCACCATTCCTGACACAGTCAACAATCCTCTGCACAGGCAGATGGAGGCAAAGCCACAGGAAAAAAACCTGTTGTCTCCTGTCTATCAGGCTGAATTTTCAAGGACAGAAATAAAGGAAAAACTTTTCTTCTCTGTGCAATGATTTAGTCTGTTAGCCTGTAATTCAGATCTTGCTGAGAATTTCTCAAAGGCCTGTCAGAATATGAGTTGGTTCCAGTTTTGGCAAATTCTACTTAATCCCTAGAGGTTTATCTTGGAGGGAATAACATCTGCTTATCTGAAAGAGCCTTACTTGTTCCAGAAGTCTACATTTCATTATAATGACATGTGGTACTTTGACCTAAAAACTTATAAACAAAATCTTCGGAGGTTACTAAAGCTCATACTGGCATTTGAAAAATAGAAATTAAATATTTTCCACGAATGCAAGTAATTCAAACAAATGTAGGAAGGCCCAAAAGCAGCACACAGAAAACAGGGGAATGTTAATGTGCTGTACTGCATAAGGAGCCATCAACCACCCTGCATGGCCCAAGCCATGGCTACAGCTGGACCTTGCAGCACTGGCCACAAGTCCTGCCTGGCTCAGGCCATGATCTCCACTATGTGGTGCAGACTCTGCCACCTCTTACTGAGGTATGTTCTCTCTGGGCCCCACTATTTCAGCCTCTTTTCTCAACCCTGACAAATTTTCTGAGATGTCTGTACAGGCTCACTCTATGCCACTTTCATAAATACCCTTTTCAAGAGATTTCACAGCACAGATAATTTGTTATATAGCCCAGTCCATTTCTTAGCATTATATATAATCAAATGAAGAAAATACAGCTTTTGTAAGTTTATTATTTATAGCACAGTCAGCTCACTCTTGCTGTCATTGCAGAATAGGCTTCTAGGAACACAGCTGAATACATCTGTATAGAATGTTTGCAGTGCCTGTCTCCTTTTCCTCCAGAATGACAGAAGAGCAACCTGGATGTGATTTTTAGAGAAAATAGAAATTTTGGTCACATTTATTTGAATTGCCACTAAACATTACCTTTTCTTCCAAAAACATCCAAAAACTTAGCTTATATTTCCCATAAAATCATAAACAATTGATAAGCTTAAGTTGTTTTGATATAAGCTTTGACTTCAGCTGGACTTTGTTCTTGCTGTGTGTTCTGGTCCAGATTTAGCTGCTCAAAGTCATCTAGTTCAAAGGCTGGGATTATCTTGGTCCCAAAAGCAATGTGCTTATCCATGTTCCAGGTCTGCCTGCAAATCCATCTTACTGGTACAGAAAAGGCCTTAACACTTAATTTAAAGAACATCTGTTCTGGGTAGTGAGGTAATTTTTTCTTTCTAAAACATCATTTCAATCTATTTTAGTATGAAAATCATCTGAAGTCTTTGTAAATGTCAGAGAGAAACAAAAAATTGTACATATCAGTGTGATAATGTGATAAATTCAATTTGCTGCTATCTTCCTTTATTAAGGAAGCACCAAAATCCATACTCGCCCCCTTTTGCATAATAATCAATGAACATTTACCCTCTACACCTAGAGACTCTCAGCTCGAGGCTTCTCATTGTAGGTCATACAACCTACAAATCCAGCCTGGTAGGTGGATAGCTGTAATCATTCTGTGATGTGTCATACCTTGAAGCAGAGAACATTCCACCTCTTTTCTTTCTGCTGAACAAGTGTGCACCCTGGAGACGAATGCGGGGTGCACAGGAGAGAGCATGACTCGCTTCTGCTGATCCCAGCCCCGCAGGAGGGGATGGGGGTGTGAATGGAGCTGCTGCTGTTTGATGTAGAGGGGCAATCATCCTGCTGTCCTCCTGCCTTGTTCCAGTGAAGCCAATTTTCTAGTGGTTATTTCCTCTGGTTTTGGTTTGATTTTTTTCCTCCGTGCCTACTCAATTTCTCTTTTTTTTTTTCTCCATGCCTACTCAATTTCTCTTTCAGAAAAAAAATGCAGTGTTTAATTTTTGATCCGTCTCTGACTTTTATAAAGTTTCCATAAACTGCAGCTCCTCTTGAGACATAAAAATATAGCACATTCCTAAAATAAATTTGTTAAAAAGTTTTGTGAAGATGCTTCCTGGTTTTGAATAAAACATACTCCCTGCCAAAATAGTGTCTGCCAGAATCCATTTATACTTTTGCAACTATTGACTGCAAGTCACTTGAGTTGTCTACATCTATGACTAGGAATGAGTTATATTTTATAATTATCCCTTGCTGAGGCAGTGTATCAAATGAGCATTTTAATCATGCTCTTTATTTACAGTAAATTTCTAAGCTGTTAACTAGTGGAAAGAAATATTTTTAATGAAATAGATTTTTAAAAATATTTTTATTTGACTACAAAAGGAAGAAATTACAGAATTATGTATTTAAAATATTTGGGATTTTATTCTGTACAGGTTTCTTCTTCCCCACACATGGGAAATGCATTCACTACTTGTATTCACTTTGTCACATTTTTTACTGAGGTCTAAAGCTAGAATTTTTTTCTTACAAACACGTTCAAAACCACCTTTAAATATAGATTCTTGCATTGATATAGTTATAATACATTTTAAATTTAAATGTCCTTTTTAATTTAATTTTTGATACCCTATTACTCTTAATATAAAAGCCTTCTATCCAGGTTGGACTATTTGTGAATGCCTATGGCAATGAAACTGAGCCCTCATATCAAAACAAAACAATAAAAGCTGAAAACTCTGTGTACCACAATTTCAGCCTAACCTTGGCACTACCTAAAGGGAAGTGAGCTTGTAAAAAGATGTTTACATGCACAGGAGAGTACAGCAACCTGGAAAAAAAAACAGTGAAAATGAGAAATTTTGCCCTTGCAACTCAGTATACACCGAGCACATCTTCAAGGAGGTGAAGGGGCAGAGCGCACTTGCACAATATTTACTGAAATTTCTCTTTAGGAAGATGAAAGGAAGCTGTGTGCCATGGCAACAACTCTGAAGGATGGCAGGATGTCTTCTGAGCTGGTGGAGCTCATCAAACAGCTGTGGCGTGACGGTGGGACCCAGGCCTGCTTCGCCAGGGCAGCCGAGTACCAGCTCAGCGACTCGGCAGCCTAGTAGGTGACACCAGCTGCTGGACAGCTGGCTTCTGCTGCAGCAGCCTCTGTCCCCCCTGCAGAACAGCCTCTGAAAATCATTGCTCCTTAACCTGGAAAAATGAGGGGGTTGCTAAGGTTTATAATAGATCAGAAATGTTTAACTGGAGGAAACAAGTGAAAACAAGGTTTCAGAAACAATCTGTTTCTGTGGGTTTGTTTGAATGGTTAAAAAAAAAATGTGTATTCTCCCTTTGAGTATTTCTAAGATTGACAAAACGAGGAAAAAGTGATTTGAAACAGCTTAGGTTTCACCTAGAGTGATACTTTGTATATGTTGCAAGATGCTAAATATAAGTGTAGAGGAAACTCTAAAAACTTTCCTCGGAACTAACTGGGCTGCACGTACAGGTGTTCCTGGGCCATTACCACCTCAGCTGAGCCAGTGGTGGTGCAGCTCTCTCCAGCCTGACAGCCCCAGCTCCCTTTCTGAGCCCTGGGAGGTGCCAGGCACATAAGCAGGGTGATGACTAGGGCTGCTCAACCCCAACCCCACAGAGGATCCCTGTCCAGCTGGGGCACATCTCTTACCTCAGCTGTGTCAGTGACTTTAGGCTTTTCAGGAGTCCCTGGCTTGGCTGCTTCTGCAGCTGTCCTTGCAGGCTCAGTCCTGCTTGGCTGCCTTCCCCCTCAGCTCATACCAAGGGAGGTGCCACTGGGTCACAGTCTTTGAGAGTGCTCAAGTCTGACTCCAGACCCGGGGCAGAGGTTTGCTCCAGCTGAGGTCATCTTCTGACACCTGGAGGTGGAGGTTTCCCCACTCCTGGAGCTCCTCCTACAGGCTGAGGGCACCTGCGGGGTGGAGCCTCCCAAGGTGTTGGGTGTCCCTCCTGCAAGGCAGGAAAAGAAAGGCATGGCTGAATGTTGGACTTCAGGAGGCAACCTGAAGTCATCCGTAGTTCAATAGTTGCAGATATAGTGCAGTGAATATGCAGAGAAAATATTAAGAATTTTTCATCTCTTTATTTCTTCCGAACAAGAATGAAGACCTTTTGCAAGAGTCCTAAACAAAGAAAATATTGCCTGTGTTGATTTGTGCCTGATCTGACAGTATTTTATAGCAGTGCTGTATTTTTATAAGGATGGTACAGAGCAATTTTTTTCAAAAATACCCCTTCTGACAGGTTCCACTGCTGTTCCCCCTGAAAGCCCATAACAAACTAGTCATAATAAGTAAAAGGAAAACTACCTCTTAAATTTATAAAAAATTTTAAACTCTGTTTATCAGCTAACACCCTTTGGTGTACACTCTGCCTGGCAAATAAGGTTTTGTTGTCTACAAAAAAGATAGAAGAACCTAAATTAATTTCCTTTCAGTCCTGTTTTAACTTTCAATAGGTTTCAGTATTTAAGGAGGTTTAATATAGATTGTGTCTGTAGTTATTATTTATTTATACACTTACATTAAAAATAGCTACAGTGATATGTTTTTCATCTGCTTGAACATTTCTGCTAATTTCTTGAAAATCCTGCTTCTCTGTCTTCATCTTTTGGTACCTGATGCTTCTAAAATTCTAGCCTTTGGCTTTGAATCACAAAAAATCAACTTAATGTTTGCCCTTACTGCAGGGCTTCTAATGATCAGTTCAAAGTCAGCCACAGTCAATCAACCATCTAATGCTGCAGTTCAATTTCGTTTAAACCCAAAACCCTGCTTCTCAGTGCCTGTGAATCACCTCCTACAAAGAATATTGATTAATACTCTGTAAACTCTGACTTTTTGAGGCTATCTTCTCTGAAATTTTTCATTATTAATTCATGTTAATGAAGTTTGATCACCGCTTTTCCTTTGTATGTTTTAATTGAAAAAAAAATTACATATTCTGAATAATAGAAAAATTCCCTCTTTGTCAAATTTGGCTGGAATTTCTCCCTCACACTCACCAGGAACTAATTCTGTTTTAAAACAGATGGGTATGGAAGGGAATGATGGGTATGGAAGGGGTAAGATTGGGATTATAAATTGTGACTTTACATGGCATTGTACCTCTACCAGTAGTACATGGTGCATCTTTCTAGCTCAGTCATTTTCCTCTCAGGGTAGGAGTCCTGTCACCTCATCCAAGCCAAGGAAAAATCAGCATTTACTGACCCACCAGCTTCCATTCCCTCCTTTCCCAGTGAAGAGATGGTCTGTAGTCTCCCCTTGGAGCTGCCTACAGCTCTAGGAAGAGCCTGAAATTGCCTCCTGCTCCTTTAACTAGATAATTGACTTGGTTTAATTTTTTAATGCTATTACAATTGGCTGTGTTGAATTGAATTTAGACATTTGTGGCTAAGAACTATCAGAACTTTATTTTATATTCAAGTGTTTATTTTAGTGCTTACGTGCTTTATAAATAACAAAAGCACCTTTTGTTTCTGCCTTCCACAAAGCCGAGCTGAGATGAGTTTGCCTCAGGCCCTACTCAGAGAAACAGAGCTATATTGCCTTTTTTATTTTTTTCTTTCCCCAACAAATTGTTTCCTGGCCTCAAATAATGGGAAAACATTGAATTACTCAGATCAGGTTCAACACCTCTTGCAGACTGGATACAGTTTATTCAACTTGAAATAAGAAAATCCCATTTCCAAACACTACTTGGAAATATCCAAATAAAAGATTCTAGCTTTTAAAATTTTTATTTTATTTAATTTCTTTCTTTTTTTTAACTTACAGACCTATTAAATATTGCACACAAGGATGATGATCTGTGAGGTTTCTTTTGGAAGATTCTGGGTAAACTGAGCAGCTGAACTTCCTGCTGGGCAGACGTAGTGTAGAGAGGAGAAAAGAAGGCATAAGCCTAATAGACATTAGAGACAGAGTGTTTTGTTTGTCAGAGACAGGAGGCTACAAATAGGAAGGTGCCAGCTGGACACTGAAAATGCTTCAGCTATTGTGTGGTTTCTTGCTTTTGGCTTTGGTCTTTATTTGAATATTAGTAGCTAAAATGCAGGAGGTTACTCAGGCATCACCTTTTCTTTTCCTTTTGTCAACTCACAATCCCTCTACACAGGTTCCCAGACCAGCCAGTACGGCTGAGAGGTTCTGCCCAGCCACTTAAAGAAAGCTGTCTGCCCCTGTAAGAGACAGGAGAAGTGTTGGACAAAAACATGCTTCAAAGATCTGGTTTGGGTTCTCACAAAATGCAGCTTTTATCTCTGTGTACCAGAAGTAAAAACAGATAATCCAGTTTTTCAAGAGCTCTTTGGAATACTAACCCAGGGGATCCTCAGCTTCATTGAAGCTTTCGGTTTTGACTAAAATATATATATTTTTAAAATCACCATGTACCTTCTTGCTGTAAATTGAGAGGTCTACAGGGAAAACAGCCCTTAAAAGTGAATTCCTGCAAAATATTATACCCTCCCTTTCACTTAGGAAGGAAAATATTGTTGCAAACACTCTGCCAGGCTGAGGTGACTCCTTATGCATCTGCTTCTGCAGGATGCTTGTGGTTCTTGCCCTGAGGTAGCAATTCCCACTTGCTGAGAGAAAATGGCCAAAACCCCTTTTGGGGTTTTCAAGCATCCCTAAGGAAAATAAAGATTTTCCTTAGCTGAAAATCTCAGAAAGATGTTTATTATGTGCAACTGAATTACACTTCTATATACAAGAAAAAAAAAAAAAAAAAGAAAGGCTCTGAATTGTGGAACTCAGTTATATAAAAAACAAAAGTATTGTATTTAAATATGTATATTATGTAACATATTTAAAAATGGCTCAGTGTGGAGTGATTATGTAATGGACATTTCACTTTTTGGATTCACCAACCACCATTTATTTCTTACTCTCCCTAGTTACCTCAATGATTTGGACAGGCTGGCAATGCCAGACTATGTCCCTACTGAGCAAGATGTCCTGCACTCCCGGGTGCAGACAACTGGGATTATAGAGACTCAGTTTTCTTTCAAGGATTTAAACTTCAGGTATGAAAACCATATTTTACAGTCTTCTTGGGTTTTATCTTTCTTAAGTATTTTCTCTCACAGGTATTGGCTTATTATAACGCAGGTGATATTGTGATATCATTGAATCCAGTCTTATTTAATATTTTTACACAGCTGAAAAAGCAAGATATTTTATTATCAGTACTCCAACTTTGAGCATATAATGGACCATTAAAAACAGGTCACAAAATATTAGGTTCTAAAAGGACATTTTTACATATGTAAATGTCTAAAAAGCTTTAGTCATATCCTGCCATTTGAATAATTGTGACATTTATGAATTTTGCCTACTTAAACATCCTTAAGAGCACACAAAAAATAATCTCTACCAATTGATGTCTACCAATTTGCACACACTCTCAACCTTTCACTCTTCTTTTGAGAATGGAAATAACTGCTTTTAGCACTGGAATGCACTACCATCTGAAAAAAAAAAAAATCTGTCCCATGGGAAATTTCAGCATTATCAAGCATATCTTCTTGCTCATTTAAGATGAAAACCAAAATGTTCAGAAAAAATATTTGAAAATAATGCCTCTGAGAAATTTGACTGAAATGTTTTACACTTTCAGATATTCAAGATCTAGTTATGCTTGGTGAACCAATTAAAAACATCTAATTGCACATGAAAATGGATTTGAACAAATTATTATAATTTCAAAGTTCTATAATGCTTTTCTCTGTGGACTGAAATCCATTTAATTCTCAATTTAAAGGCTGGGGTGCATATTGAGGAGTGCAGTCTAGACAAGAAACTGCCTGTGGAGACAGACAGATTTATAAAGCATGAGGATTATAACTTTTACATTTTTCATTTGGCTTCTTTCTTTCTCCTCATGTGCCAATTAAGCATTCCCCAAACCATCTATGCTACCACACAGATGCTTTAACACAACAGAGATTGCACATACAAAATGAGATCCTGAAGTAGATGTCTTACAGATAAATTATTATCATCTATCAGTATTCTGGTCACTCATGAAAATTCATGAGTTGCCTGCAAATGCTACAGTGCAATGTCGTAGACATCATCTTCTTTTTCTCAGATTGATGTATTTCCAGCTTTGTACATTGGAAATTTGAATGCCTCCAGTTACAATCATAGTTCATGTAAGAAATAAATTCAGGGAGGAGAAAGAAACCCCCAGAGGAGGATCCTCATTGACATGGATGCTATCAGTCCTGATATGAGAATATCAGCATTAGTGTTTGGGTCTGGCTGAAATGCAGCACAACTGGGAATTTAGTTACCCAAGTGTCTGCAAAAAGAAGGAAGGCTCTTAATGCCACCACAAACACAAACCCCTCTGTTTTTACCCTCTCTGCTGTGCATCACAGTAGTGTTATGTGAGTAAGTTCATTGGTGGTTTCAGGCAGTTGAGTAATATTAGGTAAAATCACTACAAAGGAGTCTGAGGGGTTTGAGCTGCTAAAGTGGTGCAGAACAACTATAAATCCATGTTAACCAGCCAGATACTGCTACTTTGCATTGCCATAGCAATGCAAAACAGCTGGAGGATCCTGATGTCTCTGCACCAAGTTTGATAGGTACCATGGAAACATCTATAAAGAGAAGAACACTTACACATTCAGAGTGAGTTTTGGCTGATGTACTGATGGGGCTTCAGGTCACAGGCCATACATGGATACAAAAAACCCATGAACAGATGCCTCATTTATTAAACACTTGTCCCTTTACTGAACTGAATGAGACAGAAAACATTTTGTATCTGTGCAGTAAAAGTCTAAATCCCAGTACTGCTCCCAGGAACTGAATTACTGTTGCACAGAAAACATCGATTTTTATTTGCTCCTTGCTTAGTGGTTACTTTGCTGGTTTAGTGCAATTTAGCTTCCATGTGCTCCTCAATTTATTTCACTAATGTTGACTTAGAGCTCAGAACATATTTAAATGTTTTTCAAAGAAAGTCTGATGTTCATAGATCCTCTTCTAGAGTCCATTCTATTGGTGTGCTAGGAAGAGTTTGACTGAAATCAGGCAAGCTTTATTTTAATCTTCAGATTACATATCCTTAAGAGCACACAAAAAACATTTGATGTCTACCAATTTGCACACACTGAATGAGTATATAGCTAATTCTGTATCTGCAGCTAAGTTTTCCAAGAGCAGTTCTGGAACAATATAGAGATTTCTAGACTAACTTTGACTATCTTGGTAAAACAAGATCACCTCATTTCCTACCATTTCTGGAGGGACTTTGGTTTTACATCTGTGTGTTTTAAGTTCTAGGCTGAGAAAAGAGAAGCAAACTAAGGTTAGTACAAAAAAAAACCTGCCCTTAAGCATTGCCTCTGGCCTTGGTCTTGTCCTTTTTAACAGACTTCTCATAAATATTCAGAGAGCCATATGCTAAAAGCTCACAGGAAGTGAATACTGATTCACATGATTATGTATACTGAAACAAAACTTTCCTGAAGATTAAATTTTGAAGCTTTTTTAAATTTTTTTCCTGTCATAACCCTGATTTCAGAGTTATACACCACAAATCAATAAAGGCATGTAATTATAGGTGACTTTTGAGTACTAATCAGAGACAAGAGTCAAGATACTTTGTTTGTGCTGACCCCTCTTTTCAGTAGACCTTCTGAACTCAGTGAAGATATGCTTGGAAGAATCTCTTTACTATTATCAAAATCTTGCTCCATAACAATTTCCCAATTTCCAAAATAATTCACTTTTATAGACATCAAATAAAAAAAAACTTGAAATGTCCCAGAAGAAAAAGAAAAGATTACTCCTCAGCTGCAGAAATCGTTCATTATGACCTTTGGAAGGGGTTTCATTTTTTCTTAAGAAGGATGAAAAATTACAAAAAAACCCTTTTCGAACATCAACTGCACTGCTGATGGTGAAGGAAACAAAGGATTAAGATATTGCAAAAAAAATGTTTCAGTAACAAGTTATTCTTGCTCTGTTTACTACTGACATGATTGAGTCTTACTGAATCCCATTATGTTCATTGCTATAAGAATTGAGTTGTGTTTAATTTTCAGATACTGCAGGATCCAGAGATCTAATGCATATTCTTAAAGGAAGGGGTAATCCAACAGGGGATTAGGTTTTACAGTATTAAATTCGACAACAGGCGGCACAGGGAAAAGTCATCATGCACACTAGGAAACAGAAAACCTAAGGGCAGGATAAATTTGGTTTTTTATGTTTTCTCTGCTCTCTAATGCACTGGAAAAATCTTCAAGTTTGGCAACTTTTGTTTCAGAAAAACAGTGAAAAGAAAGCCCTAGACCTTATCACTGAAGAACTGCAAATGTAAGTGGGAGTTTTGGAAGCCAGGGCTAAGGGCCCTAACTTAGCCCCAGCTAGGTTGTGCCCAGCTGGCTTTGGATCCCATAGAGAGTCCATATAAAGTTCATATGACACTACCCAAAGGTAGCAGCAATTCCTGGTGAAGGTGGAAGGAAATTATTGCAGAGAAGGACAGCCCAGCAATTCCTGCCGTACAAAGGAAGGGATTCCTGCTCTCCAGGAATTGCTGCTTAAGAGCAGCTAATGAGATGGACGGGGAAGAGGTGTGATGGACACTCCTGGACACTCCAAAGGTGTGGTGCAGGTTATGCAGTGAGCTCAGTGATCACTCCAGGGCAGTGAGCAGATGGCAACCTCTCTTCATGCACAAGCAGGGGTCAGTGTGCAACTGGCCTCCAGTTGTATTTTTAGCCCTTAGCTAAAAGCCCTTAGCCCTGGGTTCCAAAACTCCCACTTACATTTTTGTTTTATTGGTCAATATGTCAGCTCACAGCAAGCAAAACCATGAAGTAATAAATGACACTGAATTTGAGGGTCTTCTATCCATGTCTCAGAGCTCTGTCCTAAATAAATCCTAGCCAGCAAGTCTCAGTCCTGCACTGAGCCCCACTTCCTCAACAGAAAGTGCCACATGTAAGTACTCACATGTAAGTACTGAGTATTAATCCTACATGCAAGTATTTAAGCCTTTTTATTTCATTTTGTACCCACTACAAAGCCATGAGTTACAGCACACAGCGCTCCTTGACCTGTTGGGGTAGAAACAAGACTAATATTTGGAAAAGCTGGATATTTGTCATTCATCTCCATTTGAACTCTGTGCATTAAAAGCGTGACTACATCCTTACGAGTGCTTTACATTGTACTTATGTTATTTTTTCCTGCAAAGGATGTTTGATGTGGGTGGACAACGATCAGAGAGAAAAAAGTGGATTCACTGCTTTGAAGGAGTTACTTGCATCATATTCTGTGCTGCACTCAGCGCCTATGACATGGTTCTGGTGGAAGATAAAGAAGTGGTGAGTCAGAACAGACAAACAACCCTTTTTGCTTCTAAGTTTTAATGTACTCTATGATGGTACATTCCCATTCTCTGACAGCCATTTAAAGGCTATTACACTGTATTGGTTCTTTCCAGTAAAGAACATCTCAGCAAAAATTACGTATGGGGATGAGATTTTTCAGTCTCACGTTTACCTTTTGCACCTCAACAGAACAGAATGCATGAAAGCCTTCATCTGTTCGACAGCATCTGCAACCATAAGTGCTTTGCAGCCACTTCCATTGTGCTGTTCCTAAACAAAAAAGACCTCTTTCAAGAGAAAATAACAAAAGTTCACCTGAATATCTGCTTTCCTGAGTATAATGGTAAGCTTGGAGTGTCCAGGAGAAAACACATTCAGATGTTTAGTGTAGGCCATGAATTAAACGCTGAGAGTTTGACTCACATCACCTATATACAAGCCTCTAAATACTAAACCTCTTACCTAAGAGTCTTCTCATGAAAGAACTGTATGAGACAGACACAGCCAGAATTCAACTCATCTCACCTACTCACCATGTTTATCCTAGGGTGGGTTCATTTCTCTCCCTGGAGATGCTTATTTCTGTCCATTGGTGGTAGAAGAAGCTGAGCAACCTAAAGTTTCAGATGGCTGAAGGGTGCTGTGATGGACTCAGCCAATATTTCAGTACAAGTCAGTATCTTATCACTCACACACATGCCACAACTGAATCCAAAATTTTTGTCCCTATCTTAAGAACTCATTCCATAAGGGAAGTCTGTCTCTTTTTGTATGTCACAGTAGTGTGTGCTGGAAATCAAAAAAACACCAGATGTTCCCAGCTGATGCAAGAGAATATATAAGGCTGTGTCAGAAATTTCCAGAGAAAAACCAGTTTAGATAGAAAATTTTCATACCTAAAGTATGAAGTTAATTCAAATAGAAAGAAAATTTTAAAAGGCAGAAAACATTATTTTTTCTCTTTTTGCAGTTGTGACAAAGTACCGGTTGAAATGTGTCTTTTGCTTTTACTTTTCTTTCCACTAGGACAAAACACATTTGAAGATGCTGCAAATTACATCAAGAAACAATTTCTAGACTTGAACATAAGGAAACAAGATAAAGAGATATATTGTCACTTGACCTGTGCCACAGACACTCAGAATGTCAAATTTGTTTTTGATGCAGTCACAGACATAATAATCAAAGAAAATCTGAAAGACTGTGGGCTTTTCTAACCACTCATTCTCTTGCTCAGAGCTTCAGTCCACTTTCCTCTCTTCATCTGATGTGCTAACTGAAATAAAAAAAAAATCCTCTAAGTAAGAAACAATATCAATTAGGCACCTGTTAGTATCAGTTGAAGCATTGGATACAGCCTAAGCATTGCAGACCAACATAAACCTTCCAGATATCACGAGGAGATTAAAAAAATTGTTCCTGTTCTACAAAGATGACAGCTGCTGATAAACCCTACTGGAATCAAAGTCACATTCCTATTTAAATCAATATCATAGAATCATAGAATTCTTTGGTTTCAAAGAGACCTTAAAGATCATCTAGTTCCAACCCCCGTGCCATAGGCAGTCACATCTCCCACTAGACCAGGCAATCAGCACTTCTCAGGAAACTGGGGACACCTCAGTATCCTGATAGTGGTAGGATGAAAAAGAATTTATACTTGAGGCCTAAAGAAAACTATAGCTTTAAACAGTATCAATACATAATTTACATTCTGTTTTGTATTCGTGTTACATAAACAACTGAAAGTGACATGCCATTTATTCAGCAAAAGCAAACCCCCCCAGACTTAGATGGCATATGATGAAGAGCAGTGCAAATCTGAAATTTAATCACACTGTTTTGTTAGAAGAGATGAGAGACATACGCATAAAAACTGCACACATACAAAACTGACAAAATTCCCAGTTTGAGAAAAATTAAACACAGTAAGATGGAGGCAAGTTTTGTAAATCCCTAAGGAGAAAAAAAATTATAATGACTATCAGTTTCTGCATAAGCCACAAAGGCACATTGAAACATTTTTGGTTTACAATTAAATATGAGGCTTTCTTAAAAAGCAATTAATAAACCTGCTACTCAACAGGAATGGCAGCAGTAACTTCTACGACTGCAGAGCAAATATAAACCCACCAGGTCTCATGGCAAAAGCACATTCTTGGGACTTTGGCACAGAGCACCTTTCTCTACACAAAGATCTTGCTAATACAGAGCTGCTCTCCCTTAACCCCTGTTGATTTATTGTGACTAACTACAGGAAATACTTGACTATTTTAAATAGAAGGGACTTTTTCCTGATTTCAGCTGGGTTAGGGCTAATTTTCCTCCTAGTAGCTGTTGCAGTGCTGAGTCTTGCATTTAGTGTAAGAATAATGATAGCACATTGATGGTTTAGTTATTGCTCAGTAGTGCTGACCCTCCATCAAGCAACTCAGCTGATCCTACATTTTCAGCATCTCATGCTCTGCCAGTAAGAGATGCCACAGGATGCATGCATGGCAAGGACAGCTGACCTGAACTGGCCAAAGGGACATTCCATAACACAGAGCATCATGCTCAGTAAAGAAACTGGGGGTGATTGGCCAGGAAGGTTTGATCACTGCTCAGGGATGGACTGGGAATGGGCTAGCAGGTAGTGAGCAGCTGCATTGAGCATACCTTGGTTTTCCTTTATTTTATTCCTCTCTCTCTTTTTCAGTCTCCTTACTACTCTTATTGTTACTATCATTGCTATTATTATTATATTTTATTTTTTTCAGTTATTAAACTGTTCTAATATCAACCCCTGGACTTTACCTTTTCCTCATTCCCTTCCCCATCCCACTGCAGGTTTTGGTGTCTGTGTGAGCAAGCATGTGTGGTACTGATTTGCCAACTGAAGTTAGAGCATGACAGATTTCTAAAAATATTCAACTAACATTGAAATTTGGCTTTGAAATAACGCAATTTTTAAAACAGACTAATACATTTTTTTGATACATTTCAACTTAATTTTCACCATAGACTCCCTGTGTTCTGGTTAATCTAATTAGAACAGGGTACTTGACCACTGAACAGCAGCATCCTGCAAGCTGTCTGCACGAGCAGGGTATGTAGGTCTCCCAAAATAAGTGGGAAGTGAAGAGCCAAAATACATTTTGCATCGCCTGGATTTCTGCTGCTGCCTCATTTGTAGTGTCTCACTTGATTAATTTCTTGTTTGTGTAGAAAGTAATGGATTTCCAGTGGTAAGGATTCTGGATTCATTTCCAGCAATAAATCTAATTTGAAATGAATAATTTGAACTATGGTGACATCAACATTAATTCCTGATGCCTTGGCGGCATAATAAAAGCCAAGGTCTTTAAGAAAAAGATCCATGAATAAACATATCTCAAACATATTCTTCAAGCAAATGCCTGAGAAGTCAAACAGGCTTGACACCACAGCCTTGAAGCTCATACAGGTGAGACTGCTTGGATTGGGTTTCCGGCTCACGTGGAAGAACTTTGGGAGAAGTAAGCATGCCTAGTGACAGGAGCGAACTTTCAGCTCGTGATCCTCCAAGAGAAGAGGCTGCAGCAGTGCCACCAGGACCCCGGGGCGCTGAGGGACAAGCTGGGGGCACGGCACAGGTCAGGGTGCTCGGGACCTCCTGCAGCCCTGTCAGCTGCTCCATGTCCCGGTGACACCTCAGGGAGCTGGGCTGGGATGGGTGCCTGCACCCACTGCTGTGTGCAGCAGTGCTGCAGGCGTCTAACCCTGTGCTTATATCCCAAATAATCCCATTCCAGGGGCTGCTGCTGCCACCCACAGCCCCAGGCCAGGCAGGAACAGCAGCCAAGCCATGTCCAGGAGTGCAGCCTCATGATGCCTCTAATTTCCTACAGACACACACAGAGGGAGGCAGGGAAAGGGCCCAAGGGTGACAGCTCTAACTGCATGGGGTGAAATCCAGGTCACCTGCACCTGCTTGGGCTGAGTTACCCCAGAGAGCAAGCAGGATCACTTTCTTCTCAATCCTGGCTAATCCTTTAAGGTCATGAAGTGTTTCTGAATGTACCTCGTGGAGTCACTGAATTTCTGGATTCAGACACCCACCTGTGGTCAGCAGTGCCAAACCTGCACTGACACCCAGCACCGAAGCCTGACCCTGCATAGCCCTGCAGCAACCTGAACTTGGTCTGAATTCCCTGGAAGGGCCAAGCAGTGAGGGGTGAGAAGAATTATGGTGAACAGGCTGTGGTGGAGGACAGGAAGAAGAGTGAAGGCTGTGATATCTGCCATGCGAGTTTAATACATGGTGACTTTTTATCCTTTTCTCTCTATGTACACACCTTGTTGTTGAAAACAGGATTTTTTCACAAGGAAAAGAAATTTTTGAGATGAGATGGAAACATGAAACATGACTTCCAGAGAAAAGATAGCCAGAGGTTTCTGAAAATCTTCCCAGGAATGAGTCTTCACTAGAAAAGGCACTAAATAATAGAAACCATTCCAATCCCTAACCCTAACTGCAATTTTTGCCTTAGCTAGAAACTAAGTTGATCCCATAAGCTGAGAATGGTGAAGAAAAGGTGTCTCCAACCGTCTGAAACCTGCTCTGTGCACACCAGCTGTACTGGGGACAAAATGGCCAGAAAGGCCACTCAAGAAACACCAAAGGTTTATTTTTCCTCACTGAGGATTACAAGAAGATTTTCTACATTGGTGCTAAGAGAAAACTGATGAGGAAAGGTCATGCTCCTTCTCAACTCTGAGTCAGCCACTTGTCCTAACAGATTGAATTAACATCTCTGCAGTCCATGCTTTCATCCACTGGGATATATAAATCTGATTAATGTGAATGGAAGTAGCAAGACACTCAGAAAAGTCAATATACCCTTCTTACAATGTGTACCTATATGATGCATTACATGTTCTGAAACCACTTTCTGTAGCATCATAGAAAACCTGCCATAAATACAGTCCTTTTCTGTAACATTTTAAAAGCATAGGAATGGCATATAAATCACAGGACAGTGAGACTCTGAGGATGAGCATTGTGAAAGCTTCTTATCCTTGCTACAACCCATTAAAAACAAATCACAAATTCTGAAGTAGCACACATGAGGATCCTCTGAGGCCTAAGATCACAGGGCACTTACATGCTGAACATGCATTGATCAAACCTGTTAGCTCTGTTTACCCTTGGGTGCAAATCCTGTCCACACAGGAGCAGGGAGCTGTAAAATGAAATTATTCAGCTACAAGAAGCATTCACATGAGATCTTACTCAAAAGATACTAAAATACAATTTGCTACCTAGCAGGACTGTTCAGTGGGTGGTTTTGTGATAGCAAGATGTGTAGAGAGGAGTGAGATAGACTGATACTCTATTTAGTTTATGAGGGGAAAGAACATAGTAGATCTGAGGATATTTTTACGAGTTGTGTGTGTTGATTTGAGCTGTGGTAAAGAGCTGCAGCTTAAGGGGAAATCATATTCATTCCAGTTAGAAATAGAGATCTGTATAAAGGAAGCCTTAATGTCTCTTTAAGTGTATTTTCTCCCCTGTAAAATAGGCAGTTATTTGGCTTGCGAGCTTCACCCACCAAATAGATGTCATGAGACTGAGTTTTGGTCAGAGCTCACCATGAATTAAATGTTAGTGGGTTGTTCTGCATAACATCAACAACATGATGTACTACAGGCAATACATTTCCTCATGATTACTTTGATTTTATAATTTTATATACCTTAGTGTGTTATTTTTGAAAAGCCAAGATAACCTTGTTTAGGAGTTCTGCTTAAAATTGATGCTCATTGTATGTTGTATTTGTAATAGAACAGCAATTAGTAGTTAGTTTTTATGTTGGCTCTTTGAGAATTCCCACTGTATTTTTATGTATGTGTGTGTGGCAATTAATAAGTTCATTTTCTTGTCTTGATGCCTTAAGTTTTAGCTTTAATATTTTTAGATTCTGCACTGCCTTAGTGTCTGACTCTGAACTTCATACAAAGTGTTAGCAAGTTCTCTTCACAGTTTAGTCAGACAAATCAATCCTTTTCCAGTTTGGGAACCAAGGACACCATTGCAACTTTAGGCTCAAGAAGTATAAACAATGGCAAATTGAGGAGAGCAATCTGGGAGGATGGGACTTCATAACCTGAAGCTGCAATTGGACAATTAACCCCAATATGTAAGTGGACCAAAACTTATAAATAAAAGTATGAAAACTTGCGACACGCCGTCCACCTTGCCTCTTTAGGCATCTGTCTCTTTCCTTGTTTAATTTACATGGAATCATAATGATCCTGTTGAATAATGTGTCTTGTTGTTTACTGATCCCTTGAGAGGCTGACCTGGAACAGAGGCTAGACAGAGTTAAAGGAATAAAGTAGGTATTTGTTTAAAAGGCTTCAATGGATACACCTTGGACAGTACAAGAGCCTGGCCATGGCTCTGCCCAGGATAGATGCACGATGGACCCAAGATGGATGACCAGTCACAAATTTTCACACTTTTATAAGTTTTGGTACATTTACATATTGGGTTCAATTGTCCAATTACAGCTTCAGGTTATGAAGTCCCATCCTCCCAGATTCGCTGGTTTTGGTTTGGTTTTTTTTAATTGTTGGGGTTTTTTTGTTTGGTTGGTTTGGTTGTTTTATTTTTTTTTTATTTTGCATATTATAACAGAAAAGTTTCAAAGTTCAGAAATAAAAGCTTGGTTTTTTTGAAATAGAGTATTGTGATAGATCCCAAATATTTCCCTTGTCAGGTGTGAAAATATACCAGCATCTATTAAAACCAGAAAGAAAAATAAAGGCTGAAAAAAATGTCAGAACCTACCTGAGGGGAATGGCCACTCTTTGCACAGCTCTAGGCAGCAGCATTTGTTTTCCCAGAGTTGGTTTGGTTCAGCAGTGTTTTCCTAAATCTTACTCTGCACCAGCAGAGAGCAGTAGTATCCCCATCATTAAGGGCTCAACCCTGCCAGGTGTGTGGGTTTTGTTTGATTTAGGGACACAGTGGGGTCTGTGGGCACCAATTGACAAGAAAACTCTCAGAGTCTGGTCTGCTTGCCAAGCCTCAGTTCTCCCAGCTCAGGGGCTGCACAGTGGTATTTTGCTGTTCTCCTCTATGTTTTTGTTCAGGTTGACAAGAACAGTGAGGAATTATGCCCAAAATATTTGCTTGCCATCCCTGGGCTCACAAGTATGAAGGAGCTGCTGCTTCCTACTTTCAATATTTAATATGCAGTTGCTTTTAACTTCTGCTTATTGAATTTAGGTTTATTAAATTTTCTTCCATAAAACAATGTTTATATGCATATACATTTATGTTTATATTATAACGAGATTTCTACTTTTTATGAAGACTGTTCAAGCAAACACAGACTTTCCAGTTCCATGAGACCACAGTAAATGCCGTTTTACATTATTTCTGTGATCTGTAACTGAGAACCCAGCCGAGCTCCTACAGATTTACAAGCCCAATGAACCCTTGAGGTTAAGATATCAAACATCCACTTGGTAATTGTGACATTAATCTCACACTGTCTGCTGCTGAGATGCTATTGCTGTACTAGTGCCCCATTGCCATTTAAAGTCATTTCATCCTGTAGTGCAAGTCATGTGCTTCTGTCTGCTGGTACAGATCCAACAGATGGATTGAGAAGGAGTAAGAAGTAGAAAGCAAAGTGCAAAGAGACCCATTGATTTTAAAGTATGGCATATTCAGAGGTAGCCTTTGCTTTTCAACTTCTTTGTTCTTAAAAACCTAAAATAAGGTGGGGGCTCTCATATCCAGGTAGTTCAGACAGACACCCAGACCTGGGTTCTGGGGAATGCTGCAGTTTACACAAAGTAAAGGGATTTAGACACAGACCAGCAGCTTTTGAAGCACAATTCACTCCCCTGAGTATAGTGGCGAAGCTCCTTATAAAGTGAGAGGTAAGAGTTCAGCAAGTGAGCATGATCTCACCAAGAGTCAGCATGCAGCAGAAGGAGCTCAGGGCAGTCAATAGGAAATCCTGCAGAGAAGGTTTTGCTGCAGATATTGACTTTTCTAAACATAAGTGGGAATCCAGACACCTCTTTGAAGGAGAACCTGACACCCAAAAAGACCTTGCTCTGTAGGTCCTCTGTGGAAGGACTCAAGCACTTTGCTGGGAGTTTTTAGCACTTGATAGAACTGAAATCTGAAATATTATTTTCTTCATAAATGGGTTCTGCAACAAGAATGGTATATAATAGAATTTGTGAAAATAAGCAAAATTGCCAAAAGTCTGAATGTACCTCAATGTTTCCATTTCCATTAACTGAATGCCAAAATAAAATAACATCCCCTTAATGGCAGAGAATAGGAACATATCTTGGAATTTATATATACAATCAAAATAAGTATAAAAGCTGAACCCTGAGTGGTCATAAAGACAATATTGAAGAAAAGGTATTACAGAGAACACATTTCTGAGGCAAAAGAATGTGTGGTATCTTTAAAGTTTATTGCAAGAATATTTTCATAGCCAACAAAAAACAAAAAAGGCTTGCATACACATTTTTAGTGCAGGTTTTTGTATCAAATTCTGACAGACGTGAGGCCAAGAGAGGAAAGTTGGGAAAGCTGCAGCCCATTCTAGGGAAGCAGCTGCGTTCAACTGGAATTGAGTGAGAGTTGTCATGAGTGAAAAAATGTTAGCCAAGAAAAAGCTTCCACTTGGCATCTTGTAGAGGGTTCAGCCTGTTCTCTCTCTCCTTCTCCCTCTCTCTGGATAGTTTATTAGCAAGTGGATCTTCCCTGCTCAGGTTGAAGCTGCCACAAACCAGATTTTTTTAGCTTATAGAGTAATGGATTCTTCTTGTTAGTCTCCCTGTTTAGCTTCTACCTCCTCCAGGTCTCAGTGTTATATAGTATTGTACAATACAAATAAATAATTTTAATGTCATCAGTACTGTGAAATGGGATTAATAATGACTCTTCAATCTGGCAGCTGAAACAGAAGGTTCCTCATAAATAGGACAGATTCTGTATTACTAACATTGAGTTTTCCTTTCCCAGGTTCATCAGCTTCACTTTCCTCCTCTGAGGAAAGTGATTTGCAGGAAAACCTTTTAAATTTTGGCAATTTTGTTTGATGAGAGGAAAAAAATGCCACGTACTGAGGGCCAAACTGGCCTACAGAATTTCCCAGAGAAGCTTGCAGCCTTCAGTGAGACTGATTCATGTCTCCAGTTAATTTTTTTCCAAAGATCTGTATGAACATTTTCTAGTAACCCTTTTTGTTGTCTGAGGAGAGGGCCAGGTCACCAACACCAGCTGACCACCAACAAAAAGAAGCTCAAGTACAGCACTAGAATAGTGTTTCCCCTCATACCTTGCCACAAGCAATCCAAAGGCTTTTGGACCTTCTGGAAAGGATTTCTTTCTTTCCTAGTTTTCATCGGGGCAAGATAACCTGGATAATTTTGCTGACCATAATCATCTCATTATAGTTGGCTATACCTAGCACTGATTATACGGTCTCTGGAAATTATGTAGCCCTAACTTTGACCTCTCTGCAGGCTAGATGACTACAAGGAAGGTGAAGATGTTCAGCTAGGTCTCTCTGGAAAATAAATGGCAGAAGCAATCTTGGCCACAAGATGAAGCTCTGTCACTGGACATAAATCAGAATAGTGATGTGCCAAAATGTGCATGTGTGCAAGCATCTTTATATGAGCATATGAAATGTTAAGGGGTTGCTTTTGATATATCCAGTTTTACAGAGCTCTCCTGGGAGTAAGAATTCCCAATCTCTCCATCTGTATGCAATATATATTTTCTCCCAAACAATTTAAGTGCAACGTGCCATTTTCTGTGGCTACAAAAAATACAGCACAGTTAGGAGGCTGCTAACCCAGCAGCATATACAGCTTGAAGCTTTAAACTCATAATCATCTGAAAGCTTTTCTTAGCTGTAGCAAAGTGTTTCTTGTGCTTCTAGTAACCTATAATAAGGATTCAAACTTTATCCCCCAAAATTTTGAAGCAGGCATTTAAAGCAATAAAGCCATCATTTGCTGTAGAACTTTCTATTTAAAAGAAAAACACAGATTCACGTTTATCTTCCAGCTCGGTGAAGACAGGGATTTTGTATGAACTTGTGCTGTTGAGAGAGGTATTGTTTATGAGTTTGTCTAGCTGCCACTATAAACACAGGCCTGCCTTTGTGTGCATCGGATCTTTATGTAACCACTGTGAGGGACGTGGGGTTCTCCTTCAGCAAGCAGTACAGGCCAGGGCTTTGTCTGGAAGGGTGGGGAACGGATATGGGTGATCTTTATTCCTGGAAGCTGATGGGCTTTTGAGATGTCAAGATGACACTGTTCTCCCTCCTCCCTCCCTTGCAGGCTCTTCAAAAGTTCCCTGCCATTACATCGTCTGCCCACAGCAGCATTCATCAGAGTGCAGGCTTAGTGGCTGAATCAGAGTACCAGAGCATCTGATAAATTCAGCCTCCTTTTGGCTACAAAGAGACAGCTCAGAGCACAGGAGCACAGAGGAATAGTAAAGGTGGTGACTGAAGAAATATCTCCCTTCAAACAAAAAGCAAAAACCTAGGAAAGACATTTCTCCTTCCTCCTTGGTTCTCCTGAGTGCACACAGGTGCTGTGGGAGGCAGTAAAAGCAGCTCAACTCCTCAGGAGTGTGTTACATCTCTTAAAAATTCCATCAGAGGGAGGCTGGGGCTGGGAACTGAGCCTGTGGGTGCCATGGGCCACCTCAGGATAGTCATTCTCAGGAGGGTCCAGCTTGCAGAGCAGTTCTTCAGCTGATCTTTGCAGCCTGACACAGGGGAAGGCTTCCGTGGAATGACTCCTCCACCTGGGCCTCTGCTTGCTAATTTTACAGGACTGATTCAGCTGTGTTTATTCTGATACACAAAACAGAAGTAACTACCAAATAGCTTCATCAGGGCTTTCTTCAGGTCTATCACTGGGATAAGGTTAGTCATGTCGGAAATTCCTTAGAAAAATAACTTTGACACAGAGGAGACTCCTGAAGGGAGAGAGGCATCTCCTGCTCTCTCTCCCTGTTTCAGTGGAGCATGGCAGTTTTACCATGGTTACTCTTAAGAGCAGGAGATTCTCTATACCTTCACTAAGGTGTCTTTCCTTAAGTGATTGCTGGCATTAATGCCTCACACTGACACAGGATTTTATTTTAGACTTGAGGAACTACATAAGAGTGATGTCTTGGATAACCTTTGTTCCATTGTTGTGATCCCTTATCACAGAGCACTGGTCACTACCTGTCCTTATGTTCCAATGCCCACCACTGCTGAAGCTGATATTTTAAATCCAAGCAGAATCAACAATTCACAAGAGGTTTTAGAGGCAGTACAGCTCCTTTCATCTTCCTTGATAGTTGTTTAAAAAAAAAAAACTGGAGATTTTTTTGTCAGTCCAGATGAACAAGAATGACAGCAGTACATCAATAGCACCAATCTGTAGCTCCATGGAGCTAAGAAAAAATTTTACTGCAAAATACTGGCATATCATTTGTCTAAAGGCAAGATGAAGTAGTTATGTTAAGTTTACTGTAGTCTGGGGTATTTAGGATGCAGAGGAACAGATTTTAAAAGTACACACCAATCCTGCCTGCTCATGGAACGATGTTGGTCAACAGCTTCTCCCAAAAATAATTTCCCTGAATCGACTTAGAATTCTCTTAGCATCAGCTTCAGATGTAGGGAGCCAATGAAAGTCCAGGTTTGTACACACTCCAGTGCCCAAAAACCCTGGTACAAATCTCAGCAGTTCTAGGATCACAGCATAAATCATAATGGTATGAAAGCTGGCTCTGAAGGATAGACAGACAGTCAGAGCTGGAAGAGATTTTGCCTGTTACCAGTAATCAGTGCTATTCCTGTCAGTGATTATACCCAGTGCTGCCATTAGCAAAGGCAGCATCTATCAAAAATATTTTTAAATTCCTGATTTAGACTATTGCAGCTGGAACATTTTAAGCAATCAATGCCTCTCCCTCTACAAATTAAGTCTGAGAATGGAAGTTGTTTTTCAAAAGAATTTCAGGATTTCAATGTTTGACTTTATTCTGATAGGAATCAGTGTTACAGATTTTTCCCTGAAGATAAGTCTCAAAAGCACAGAAACAAGAAGCTGGAACCATTCTCCATGTTTACTCTTAGAAAAACTGAAATACTTTCATACTGACTTTTCAAGATATGTTATTTGGATAGTTAAAAGAAAAAGAAAAATCCTAGGAAGTAAACAGAAATCCAAATGTCTTGCCCTGAATCTTTCCAAATAAAATTACATTAATGGAATCTTTTCCATTGAAGGAACTCTAGAGAGAGCAATCTGATTTTACAATGTGTTTTAGATCCAGTTGAAAGCATATTCAGATGCAAATTCAGTCCATCAAAATTGCTCTCAGCAGTTCTACTCGGGATACAAAAGTTCATCTAATTGGCATCCACCAGGATGCTTATTTACTCATTCAAGATGAGAGACCAATTTTCAAAGCAAAATTACATCCTCTGAGTAGAATAGGAACCCTGACATGACACTCAGCTTTTCAATAACTATTTTCAATGCAAATAAGATTTCAAAGGACTGTTCTGAGAAAAAAAAAAAAACTCACAAATTGAACAAGCTCCTTCCTGTCTTGTTCTTAAAGTATACAGTAGGACAGTTAGAATTACTAATATGAAGTACGAGTGTAAAATATATTTTCTTAGAATTATAAGGACCTTTACACATTACCTCTCTGTCTCTCTATTCAGTGAAGATGCAAGCAAAACATTGTTGGTAGATTCATTGATTTTGAAATGTGAATGGAGATAAGAGGGTTCTACCCTGTTACTCTGGCCAGCAGCAGAGCAGGGACTGACTGAGGTAAAACTTGAATCAAAGCACTGTCAAGGCAGCATAACTTCTTATGAACATTTTTAAAATGAGTTTTACATCATATAAAATGTGACTAAAGCACCTGCTACACAATGACTTGTGATTATTTTGTCACTTCTGGTCAGTGCCTGTCTCTCTGTCTATGACAGACCTAGTGCTGCAAGCAGTATTGCTAAGTATCTTGCATTTAAGTGCCATTTGCAATAAAAGTAAAGCAGACTGTGCTTTTCTGGGAGGGGGTACTCAGCTGTCAAATGCACTTCTTGAGCTGCTACATCACACTTAACCTTGTTGCTATACTTAAAGAACCATTCCTTATATGAATACCCTATAAATACCACAGACATCAGCTCTTTCCCATCGTCAAAGGGAGACTCAAAGCAATGCATAAATAGAGCAGAAAGCAGACTGGAGAATGAGGTGTTGTATCCATGATAAATTTCCATGCTCCCCTTCTTGGCACACTGACAGTTTTAGAAGACTTCATGCTAGCTGAGATAAAGTCCATATTTTGTTGACGGGAGAAAAAAAAGTTACTATTTCTTCTTGCTTAGAAGACATTCAGGCGCTGTGCTGACAGGCATAATAGAAATGCCCACATAGATTAGAGCAAGAGAAAGAGGGAAAGACTGCAGAGCCAGAGCTCTGCAGATAATCATAGCATAATAAGAATATTAGATCACTGCAAATTTTTTCTCTCTGTTACTACTTGCCGGATTCTTTTCTGGGGCAGAAATTTTTAGGATGTGATCTTGTTTTTCCTCTCCTCAATCTCCCACTGTTATCTGAATCTCTTGTCAGATAGTCACCCATCATGTGTAGCCACCAATCACCTTGGGGATCTGGTTTGTGCTACATAAACTACACTGCCTAGGAGGGGTATGGTGACAAATGATCAGCTATAAAGTCTGAGTTCACTGCTGATGTCACTTTATAGCCAGACTGGAGGAAGAATGTGAAGCCAACCTTGCATCATAATATTTCAACTTTATGGATGGTTTTATTTTCATGCAGCTTAGCAGGGAAATTTGCTGCTGCGGTATTTTCCTTGGGCAGAGGATGCTGTGAGCACAGCCTGCTGCCTTTTCTCATCAGGAGCAGCCCCCAGGTTCGTGCTGGAGGCACAGACCCATCCCAGGACCTGGCACCCAGCTGACTGCCCACCTTCACTCCTGGATTTCCCCTGAGCACTTTGCAGCCCTGCGTGTGGGCTCCTCCTGCCATGGGCATTGGCAAAGTGCTGCCATCTCCTGAACACTCTGCTATAAATCCCAGATGATTCCAGTGGATTTGGGAGATTTATTTTGGATTTGCACTGAATTTGCTGATACGTTGTTCTTAGCCTTTAGTATAAAAAAGGAGTAAAGGAAATAGATTTCTGAGGAAAGCTGAAACAGGTGGCAAACTTTGCATAATATTTCCATATTTCCCACTGATTTTCATGGGAGTCCACATGTACAAACATGGATGAACATGCAGGTATAATCTCTGATGTGTTAGAAGCATTGTTAGAATGCTTAACTTCATAGTTGCAGGACAGAGAGCAGCTGATACTACCATTTCAAATCAACAAAAGCAGGGCAAATATAAACAACTTTGTAGATTGAAAAACTATTTTATATAAAATTATCTGAAATCTTTCAAAGTACTTTTCTATAGTAAATTTAAAAATATGTGACATCCTAGCAACCAAATGCTTTCTAAGCTTCTGCAGATCTCAAGGCTTAACCTCTGTTTTTCCATTTTAGCTATCAGAGTATCAGTCATTCTGAAGTTTCAAAGGTTTCTGTAAGCATCAAGGACTTTCTATGAATTATTTTTTGTTTTCCTCAAGATCTTTGAAAGCTCTTTTGTGAGTAAAAGGATTTTTTTGTACATTTGTTTTGTCTAAGTCTATTTGAAGCTCAAGAAAATAACAATGGAAACAGAAAAAAGTGAACCAGCCTTACTTCAGTTCAGGTCACTTAAAAAAAAAAATCCTCTGTTAGGTGATTATTGTTGTCCTTAACATATAAAAGTGTCATAATTCTGTGTCAGAATTCTTTGAAAGTATTATTTCCAAAATATCTTTTGTATAGAGTGTGATACTGAGTACCAAAGGAACAGTATGAATCAAAGAAAGTACATCAAAATAGAATTTTTTCACATTCATGTTTTCCATGACCTCCAAACCGCACAAGCAATCACATGCACACAGAAAAGTACAGCTCACAGACAGCAAAGTGAAAAATTGCTGCTCTGCCTGTTTTATAAGAAGGGAAAAAAGAGCACTTGAGTCCTCAGAAGCGCTCTCAAAACTGGCAAAACTTTAACTGAAAATAAACAGTGGAACATTTAAATGATGTAAAAAATGTAGGCGCACAGAGATTAAAAGTCACAGACATCCCTGAGGTCGTGTGCAAGGGGAGCAAGGGAGAAGGGGGTCAGATGTATTCTGGGCTGTTATGATTGATACCATTCACCTACTGAAATTCCCCTCTAGCGTGGCTAATTAGGTCACACCCTTCAGCAAATTATTCCTATTCACAGAGTTTCCAGATTTGAAATTGGCTTCTGCCTCTTTTATGGGTGGGGGAACTCTGTCAACTGCAACTGCATAGAAGAATGTACCTTAAAAGTCAAAATGTTACTGTGTTTTTCTGAAAAACAATATACTTAAGTGTGGGGTTCTTTTATGATTTTAGAAAGATAACCTCAAACAATCAAAGTCTGGGAGAGGATCCAATCTGCTTTGTGATCTGCCTCATTAGGGATGCCTCCAAATATGAAAGACTGGAAGAAAGCATGCCATGGGCTTTGTTAGTCCTGCTGTTGTCCTTTATAGCTCTTCTTTGACCTTCTCTCAAGGTTAAAATCAGTGTTGGAGCCAAGTTTCTAATTTAGAGAGAGGTTGGTCTGACCCAGAACAGCCTTTCTGTTTCCCAGCGTGAAGCCTGGTCCAGTCAATGGAACCAGCCTTGCTAAGTTCAGCCCTTCTCAGAGCAGATATCCCACAGGAATCACTGACTCTGCTGTCCTTCCTACAGGCCAAAAATCAGTGAATGAGACTTCGGCTGCTAATTTCAGGTTTTGAAAAGTTCCATGCCTGAGGCTCCTCTGCTGTGCTGGTGAAACCTCTGCTGCTCAATGTTGATGTTGATCCCTTGTGCCATTCCCCTGCTCAATGATACAAGACAAAAGGTTTCTGGGCAAGGAATTGATCTAATGGTGAGTCAAGAAAGCACTAGGAGCAAAGTCTAATGCAAATTGATACCTGCCATATCTGTCTGATGGGTTATGATTACCATGTTTCTCATTAACTTGTGTATATGTTATATATACACATATACATATGTATATATGAATAAAATTTTCATTAGTGTATGCATCAAACATTAATTACTGTATCTGAGAAAATAGAAAATATATATTTCTATATGCAAGCATCTGCTTGTTGCATGGTTTTATATAATAAACAGTAGTTTTATGGACTTTGTTTTCTACTATGGAACATTTCCTAAAATCCAGTGCTCATGAGTGAATTCTAGAGTACATATAATGGAATGTCTTCCTATTCACATTTTCCATTATTTCTAAATGAAAAGAAAAGGAAAGAAAAGGAAAGAAAATGAAAGAAAAGGGAAGGAAAGGAAAGAAAATGAAAGAAAAGGAAAGGAAAGAAAGAAAAGAAAAGAAAAGAAAAGAAAAGAAAAGAAAAGGATTTAAGTAGAGCTAATATAAGTATTTAGCTAAGTTCTAAACTGATTTCTGTTTAAAAAAAGTGGAGCAGCTTTCTCTCTTTCATGACCACTTCAATTTGGAAAGTCCTGTTTTCACTCTTCACAGAGTGATTAGCAGACTTCAATAGAAAACAATACTACTATTGCATATTAAATTCATAAGATATGACCTTAATTTGAATTTAAATTGGTTTTCTAAAGGTGAATTCACTTTGCAGCCTGATACATTTGGATCTCAGAGTACAAGGGCTTGCATATTTCATTTCTCGTTACAGAACTGAGGTTTTTAGTTAGGGTTTTTTTTCCTTTGTAGATGAAAAGAAAAAAATGAAACAAAGCACACTTCAGTAGAATAACCACAATGATGTGAATGATGCCACAGGAGACAGAGATCAGAGATCATAGTTCTAGTAACATTTCACTTAGGTCTTACATCTTTATTATATTCTACTATTGAAAAAAGCCTTTCATGACTGTGACTTCCTACCAGATGAGTTTTTACCCGGTGTATTTAACATTTTCTCCTAATCATTGAAGAGCTACTGCCATTAAATATCTCCTGACATGTTTTTGGCTCTTGGAATATCAATAGCAGGATCTGTGTGACAATTTTTATTAAAGGTTCATTAATGCATAGTTTTCAGTCACTGCCAAAATTTCAAGCTGTGGTACAGGCTCTATTAGGAGCAAGGTATACCAGTATGTAAAGAGCCACCTGAAGAGATGAATTCCTCATTCAGGGCAGGAATTTAGCTGCTTTATCATTCTTAACCAGTTTCAGCTAGGGGAAAAGATGACATAAGATACTGATTATTTCACTTTGCTGTAGTCCAGATGCAAAGTGGCTCAGTTGAGATAAGAAGAATCAGATTCTCAATCTTTTCAATTCCTATTGGTAAGAGCAGGGTTTAAACTGTTTCTTACTTCCCATCTCCCTATAAAAGTATGGAGACCTTTTATTCTTATCAGTAGGCTGAAATCAAAACACCAAGATATACTACAGAGGAAGATCACAGTCTAAATGCTTGCATTGACTAAGCAAAATCCTCTAGACCAAAGCAAAATTAAGTCATCGAATGTTCTGTAACATTTATTGTGTTGGAAAGATACTTTGTCACTTCAGCACAATTTCTCACTGGAAAAGGGAATGCTTTTCAGAAACAGTGGGGTTTTTTCACTCTGGCAGGAGATACCAGAGTAGCAACAGTTGCAAGACAGTCATCCTGAAGGTCCCTTAACAAAACAAGGTAATGAAGAGTAATAGTAACACTGTAATATACATCACAGCAGTTTCATTGTTTGTGCTAGTGGGAAATATTGCTCAATCTGCAGATACCTCCTCGTTCCAATTCTCAGCAATACCATGCACTCCTTGGACAGAGATGTTGACCTGAAGTTCCCCCTCAAAGATCCCTTACAAGATACATCCCAAATTTCTAAAAATTAAAAAAGTTATGTCTTTGGGTGAGTTACATTTTGTCTTCTCAGGTCTCAGGAAAGAGAGAGAGGCAGAGAGGGAGAGAGAGAGAGAAATGCATCTCAGATTTAAGATAAGCAAGCTAATGAGTTCTCAGTCTCCTTGTGCCCACCTCCCCCTGCAAGCACAAGGAAAATGTACAGATCCCTTACCTTTCATCTGACAGCATTCTAGCAGTAACTCTTCAAGAGGGTCCCTGCTTAGTGCAAACCTAAGTGAGCCATGCTCATTGGAAGGCAGCTCCAATGCCAACATATCTGTAAGTTAGACAAGGCAATATCACTAAGTCTGTGGTTTCCAAAGCAGAACAGGGTAAAAAGAACAGTATTATCACCCAGGATAAAACCAGGAATTGAATGAAATAGACTTCTAACTTTTGCAACATGGAAGTTAAGAGCTTCTCATAGAAACCAACAGTGATTTCAGCCACTTTTAATTTACTACTAAGAAGGAAGCACAGAATAGTCTGGGAATGAATCTCAGGAAATCAGTCATCTTCATGTGGCTTTTCATGCCATCATATGAGGGGGACAATGGTGTAGGATTGCAATGAGAGTTTGGAGGTCAGGGTAGGTGCAGTTAGTGGACTCTAGTGGACTCTGACACTTTCACATTCACCCAGGTTAGCTAGTCAAACATTCTTGAAGCTGCTGCAGGAATCTTGCCTACCTGCTCTGAAATGCTTTTATTTGGAATTGTGAAGGATTGGGTCACAGTGTACAGATTATTCATACACATTCTAGTTGTGCCTGTGGAGGAAGCAACAGTTTTACTGAAGGGGTTTAGTGTTATTGCATGCAGGGACCAGGCAAGGAAATGGTTAAACAAGGAGTCTGCAGCTGATGAATTATTGCATGCAGTGAACATATAGTGAATAGCTCTTCTCTTGGAGCAGCTCACAGAGGTAAAGCTGTGCTGCTTTTATTGCCTACATTATCAAAACAGTGTATCTTCAAGGCTGTACAGAAATAGATGAAACACAGGTCTTACAAATTTTAAAATCCCCTTTGATTTTTTCTCCATTTCTTAGTTCTATAGGAGAGCTTGACAAAACAGACTTTTAATGAACCTTTGTTTACAGGCCTGCTAATCATCACAACTCATCTACAAATCCATTCCCCCAGCAGTCTTACCCCTTGATGGTTGCCATGCTTACATTTCAAACAGCATCCCTTTTAAAAGGGAAGGGGTGGTGCTTGACTGCATTTCCCAGTAATGTAATGGCAACAATGGTAAAAACAGGCTTTCTAATCAATCTCCTCTAGCATCACCCTGGACTGCTGCTAGCACTTCCTCTTGGCATTTGAGGAGGAATGTGCACACCTATAGGTCAGCACAGACGTGTACATTTTTAATTCACTGAGGACAGGATGTTTCACTTCACAGTGCTCCCATAATCAACTACCTTTCCTCTTTAGCCAATCTGTTATATGCAATTCTTTCTGCATCATGCTAAATGGCATTACATATCTGCAGGCAGATCTTCCACAAAACTCAATTTGTTTTGGTATATCAGAAAACTGGAGAGAAGTAATATATTTTCCGTCAGTATCTTAAACATATCTTCAATTCTGCTATGCACATACAGAGTTTGGGAGGAACTTCAGATTCAATCTAACAGAGTAGAAAGTACCTATTTAATTCAAATTTCTAATAAGTAGCATACACACTACAAATAAAGCTCCTTCTCCTTTCACTGCCTTATATTCAATATAGTAAATAGTGTTAAACATTTTAGAAAAGAAAAAACATGTCATGAACGCATCTCTTTACAAGACTGGGTTATGGTAAGGGTCTTAATTGTTTATATTATAAAACTGTTAATATATCTTAACTGACAAAATACACTACAATAAAGACTGAGGAGATTACAAATAAGCCACATGAAGATGAGTTTTTCCCTTCTCTGTATAATTGGTTAAGCTAGGTTTTGCCGCTCCCTCTTATCTCCTCTAAAGGCAGGGTCACTGTTGGGCACAAGGAGGGGCAGAGAGGAAATGTGGTTAGAAAACTGTTCTCTTAGCTAACCCACGGCTCTGAATTTCCCAGCAGAGACTCTGGCTAGCAGATGCACTTATGAGCGGTGTCAGGAAGGCCCAGACCAGCTCACAAGCCAGTGTTGGGCAAAGGACCAGGAAGCCATAACTTTCTGCTTATGGCTTTTGCTGATGAAGTAGAAATTTGGCCCATTATAATAAAAGATGAACTACATACATTTTTGGTATCATTATTGATTAGAAAAGTTACTGATGAAGCATGTTTGATTCCATTGAAGGAGTCTTGAATAGCACCCTCCATCTCATTTATCTGTACTGTTTTCCTGTGGGTTTCTTCAATGGAATATTCTCTCAATTGCTGAAAGGGTTTTTTCTTCCTGAATTAATGCCAGTAATATGCTCATGTGCTTATCAAAGGTGCATGCCCTTTCCCATAATTCAGATAGACCACAGGAAAATATGGTAAGGCTGATTAGAGGCTCTGCATTGCACCCTGATATTTGCACATCCAAATATTGAGTACTGAATTTGCACACTCCACACCTTCCCACATACACAGAAATGATGACAAATGGTAGATAAGTGAAAACTCCTTCCTTCTTGTTGTGCTCCAAAGCTGAAGCTTCCAGCTGAGCTAAGGTGGCATTTTGGGTTCCGTTTGAACTTTGGGCAGTGTGTCCTGTGACCTGGTCCTTAAATCAGAGACAGCTGTTACACAGCTAACAGCAATGTTTTAGTCCTCTTAACTTCACAAAATGGTATTCTAAGTATCATGAAGGCAAAAAATCATTGAATGGTTTGGTTTGGAAGGGATCTTAAAGATCATCTCATTCCACTCCCCCTGCCACAGGCAGAAACATCTTTCCCTGGACCAGGTTGCTCAAACCCCCTTCTAACTGGCGTCGAACCCTTCCAGGGATGGGGCATCCATAATTTCTCTGGGCAACCCATTCCAGTGCTTTGCCAATCTCATAGAATTTCTTTCTAATATCCAATCTAAACCTTCCCTCTTTCAGTTTAAAGCCACTCCCCCTTGTCCTGTCATTACATGCTCCAGCTCTCGTGTAGCCCCCCTTTAGTTGCTGGAAGCTTTTCTAAAGTCTCCCTGGAGCCTTCTCTTCTCCAGGCTGAACAACCCCAACTGTCTCAGCCTTTCCTCTTGAACTCCTCTTGAAGGCTCCAGCCTTCTGGTCATCTTCATGGCTTCCTCTGGACTCGCTCCAGAAGTTCATCTTAAATTTCATTAATAGAAGGTCTCAAGGTCTTGGGCTGGGCAGAATAATTCCTTTAACATGTAGCATATATCTTTATACTGTTTTGAAAGCTTTTTCACTGTGACAGTGGCGTCTCTAGAGACTATTTTTGGGCTTGCCAGAGATGCTAACAGTAGTGTTTGTTTTAGATAGCTGGCTTTCTTCCAATTAATTATGGCTCTTTATGAGTCATTTTGTTTGGAAATCTCTGATAGAGATTACATGAACATGACAGAAGGTATTCAGAAAGAACATAGCAATTATAAATTGCCAAATGCTATTAGGAGGAATTGTCAACATCCTTGCTACAGACAGATACAATCTTTTAAATGCACCTTAGCACAGCAACAGTCTGGTAATAGTCCACTTAGTGTGCAATTTTAGCCTTGGTGAGAAAGTATTAGGATTTTGAATTACTGTAATATAAAATGCCATAATTGTTACCAGTATCTGATTCAGGCATCACTGAATGGGTTGTGACAGATGATACAAACAGTAGTTGCCGTAGGAACGGTTCATTTGGATTTTGGTACTGCATTATAGCACATCTACAGGTGGTTTTGTGAACCCTTTCAAATTCCTTGAGCAGCATATCCCATATTAATGGTTAGTTGAACAAGAAAAATGAAAGATGCTTGATGCTTGAATGTTACTGATATGTAAAAACAGAGAGGAAATAAGTCTTTCTTATCAGGAGTGTGGTATACATGAACTGCAAAGGAATTAAAATCGTGATAAATCTCAACTTCAGGCTCATGACAATCTTTATTTATTTACCTATGCATCACTTCATATGGCCAACAATGTCTACTTTCCTACCCATTCTGAAATTCAGGGTCCAAAAATATTAAAATCTCAAAAATAATTATCATTACTAAATTTGGCTTCTTTTTCTGAGAAAAATTAAACAAAAATTATAACAAAGGCTTTTTGACTATGTCTTTTGGCAGGTAGGGACTGTGAACAGTTTCTGCACATCAGCCTCCTCTTTAGGGCACTGCTCCAAAAGGGGGCAAGTGTAGGTCCAAGCCCTACACATGCAGCAGTACAGAAATGACAGCAGGTGTTGACACAATTGTTTTTAAAGCCAACTGTCCCTGCTGCACATCTGCTTCCAAAGTTTGCTGTGTGGATATCACACCAAACACTTTACATTTGTTCACTACACCCTCACTGAAATGTATACATAACAGGATCTCCCTCAGGACATCTGCTGAGGAGCAAAATTCACCCTGTGAGAACACATTAAATGCTTATACCAGGACTGAAGTCACTGCTTCCTGCCCTCTGATGTGGCTGTCAGGAAGCAAATTTATGTTTTAAATTTGGTTCCTCTGGTCCACTCACTGAGTCCTTCCCACCCCTCAACTTCTTTACTTTCCAGGCTGCCAAGTCTATGAGGAAAAGCTTGCAAAGGAGCACTAAAATAAAACATCCAGTGGGATATTCACTTCTGAGAGTGAGCCCCAGAGGGTTGCCCAGGGGATGGAGAGAATGCCATTTTGCTTGGAATCACTCATTATAAAGCTTTCCAGTTCTGTTCTCCTCCACAGATTATGCTCAGTCATTAGAGAAATGCAAGTGGGAATTTACCTGAAATTACAACATCCTTTTTAAACTTACATGTACCACTACAAAAATATTCTCTACAGATTTTCTAATCCAATATTTTAAGTCCTTTATGAGTGACTTGAATTCCCTGAACAAAGCACTAGGATTAGCACTCCTAGGTTCTAAAACAACACACAGCCAGCAATTCTCTTCCATTAAAAGCCTAATTGAAGTACAACAGGAATTGATCACTTTTAGGGGTTTTATTTTCAGCTGCTAGTGCCCTGCCAAGTCCCTCACCTCACGTTGCCCTTCTGGTTTGGGAAAGTTCGTCTTGGCATTCCTTGAGGCTTGCACTTGAACGTGACAAGGTTTTATTCCTCGCTGGTGCATCAGGGAAGCTTAAGAGCCAGAGCCAAACAACATTTTTAAGCAGGGGACTACCTCTGACATTCAGACACTCGAGCTCCTTTCATCATGACTGGTTACCTATGGCTGGTTTATACACAGAACTGAAAATATCTGTCTTGCTTCAGCTCACGTTTTCCTGTAATCAAGAGAAGCAGACACTGTTCTGGTTAGATTTCACTTTAGTGGTCTGGTTTGTCTGATCTGAGAAACCTTTTGGCTCAGATAGCTCCTCCTGCCTGTCTCCACCACTGAGCGTGTCTTGGGGCCGAGTGTCTGCCCGATGGCTCCTCTTGCCTCCTCATGTTAATGACCCCAGCCTGGAGCAAGAGTCAGAGCAGAACTCAGCACCCCTGACAGGGAGCTGCAGGATTCTCCTCTTTTGCATTTACATGCTGAGGGAATCAAGAATAACAAAATGCAACAACCACTTCCNTGGACAGTATATCAACCTCAAGATAAGAAAAGAATAAACAATAACCTGAAGACCAAGAATCAGTGAGTCTCGCTCGTTTGTCATCCCTGGCAAAGAACTCACGGAAGGGAACCTCCTCCAAGGGCCGTGGAGGTAGGTTCCCAGCAGGTTGTGGGGGAAACAACAGCAAAAAGCCTCACACACTCAGTTGCTTCTTCCTGAATATTAATTCATCGTTTGGTAACAGGCCAGGAATTCCTACATGCGAAACAGAACAATATCCCTGCTGTCACTAATTTGCTGTCACAACTCCTGTTAAATTAAGACCTGTACTTTTAGCCTTGGCACGTGGGTGTCTATCACAGGCTGAGTTTTCCATGCTATCTGTTCTGTATTATCTACATCACAGACACACCATACCAATGCTCAGATATGGCATTCAATTTACTGTCTGTAGGCAATTAGAGCAAGTACAAGACAGACAACAAATTTAAACTAGACCGTTTTAATGTGACTAGCATTTAAAAATTCATCAATCCAATTTACTTCCCAGGAACTTTCATAGTGTGAGAATTCCCTGAAGAATCTGTCTGGATGAATTAACTTCAGGAAAAGCATCTTCAAGCTATTGATCAATCAGCCAGTCATATATTTCTCTGTCAAGTTAGGTTTTGGCTGCAACTTTCAGGACACTAGAGATTGTAAAGGTTTTTGTAAAATGTCATCTCTTCCAAGCTTCTATTTCACCTTCTTGTTTTTGAAACCCTTATTTGAAACCCAGGAGGCATTCTCCACTGAATGAAAACTTCACTTGATTCACAATGGCCCACTAGTGATAAAACTGTTGGGAATAAAAAAAAGGCTCTGAAAATTGGAATATTATTAAAACATACTGATTTCAGTATGCCAAGAACATTCTCTTTGGCTGTGGGAACCAGGTCAGAGCCTGCTGGGAATCAAGACCACTAACATTAAGGACTTGTCCCTGCAAACAAACTGTGGGAGTGATTCTTCTTTGACCTTCCATGAAAAATACTCCACTTAATGTTAATTAGATAGTGCAGCAGTTCTTTGCAGTCTCTAGAGCACTTTTCACATTGGACAAAACAAAACCTTGAAGTACCTTTTGGCAGGCTGACTAAATCCCAGGAAAATCCCTGCCTGCAAGTAGGTGGCAGGCTCTCTCCTATCTGCCTCCCCAAATGAATTATAAAGCCTTCCTCAAAAAGCCATGGATGGGCTGTGTCCAGCCAGGAGGTAATGATTCACAGGCAGCTGGGACCAGCTTGTGAGCTGTGAAACAAAAGCCTCAAGGAAACCTCTTTTTACTTGTTACTTACACTCAGAAACAAGATTTTGTTGATGAGAAACCAGCAAATATGAGAGAAAACCTAGTGAGAAACAGTGTAATTTGGTATTTCAGAGAGCAGCATCAGGTATTGGGAAGAACAGGTAACAACAGACTTCTTAATTCTGGAAACCATGTTTCTGAGAAATTCTCATTAACCATTCAGTTTATTTTCATGCTGTGTTTTAAATTTTCTGCAATTTTGACTTCTCTGCATGTGTGTTTTTCTGATGATCGTAGAAGGTGAGAGATGTCAGACTGATGCTGACAGAGATACAAATCCTCTCTTTATGCATTGCTGGCTGACTTTCCTCCCTCCATCCTTAGTAAGATTTTTTTTTTTTATCCATTTTATCCATTTTATCCATCCTTAGTAAGATTAAAATCCCACTGCACTTTTCCTAGTAAGGCATGCCTTTTTGGTCCAGAAATAGCACGGAGAGTGATCACTTCCTCCCACTGCCTGCTCACAACACTTCACGGCAGTGTGGGTGACAAACAGGTACTGGTGTCTCTGTTCCATCAGGAGAGTCTTCATTACGTGGCAAAAAATGTCAGAAACACTGGAATTCATCTCATTAAATGCAGGCATCCCAGGCATTGAGCCAGTCATTCAGGCTGTTTAGTTGTTGGAGAGAAAGAATCACTTTTGAAGCAGTCTAAAAAAGACAAAATAGGCCAGGCAGCAGCTATAAAGGTGCCTATTTCCCTGGTTTGGTTTTTGCAGGAACTCCGAGGGTGACTAGCTGTGATGGAAGCAGCTGTACTGAAGACAACAAGGGTAAGAGCATACTAATCACATTGTTTTCCATAATAATTTGAGATGAGATGACTTCTTATTTTCTCCTATACCCTCATATACCCATGACTTAGCTCAGTTTGAACAGTGGCTTAGGAAAGGATCTGTACTTAAAATCAAGATACCTTTTTTGTGGGAACATATTGAGAAAAGGTTGTGGGAAAAAATGTGAAAGCCCTCACCTCTGTTCATTCCTCTACTGAATATTTCATTCCTCCAAAGGAGAAGGAGAAGCCACTGTAGACAGCAATTGGGGTAATGGGAAATATCAGCAGAGAACTGCACTGTGGGTCCCAAGTCAGCATCCTGGGAAAGCCTTTGGCAGTCCAGGAAGATCCTGGAAGGCCACATACAGTTCTGCTCTGTCTGACCACTGGCACATGGCACTTGGCAGACCTCTAACAGCAGCTGAAGGAGGACAGCAGGAAGTCTGCCTGGAATTCAGTGATACCAGCAAGTTAGGGCTCCAGTGCTAATGCTCTGAAGCTGCTGCTCCTGTTCTGTCACACAGTCAAAGCACATCAGAGAGAAGCTGAGCTTTGAAATGTGATACTTAACCCATCATGGTGTATAAGAAATCAGTATCAGACCAAAAAAACCCACAAAAAACGGGGGAAGGAAGCATAAAACAGAGGATCATGAAAGATTAGTGCAGGTCTTGATCTAGGGGGTACTTTGCATGTTCTTTCAATGTACATTGTCTTTCAGGAGCCATCAGTTTCAAGACATCAATTTGCATTTGAAATCTTGGTCCAGCAAATTACTAATGCAGATTTTCTCCCTTCTGAAAGTTAGTCTTATTTATGTTGAAATGTTTGGAAGTTCATTTTACTGCCATTTTGTTAATTTGCTGCTGTAGTTAGTCTAGCTTTTTACATCAAGGTGTTTCAGCCCTCTCTCAAAGCATACCCATTAATTCCAGTTTCATGTTTATAAATTATTTAAGATCAAAATAAGTCTGTGCAGCACTGCCAATATCTCAAAGTCCAAAAGCAGCATTTCCATAGCAAAAGTCCCCAGTTGCCCCAGTAACAAAAGTATGAGGTGCAAACAGCAATAACAGAATTTTGCCTATCTTTCTAAGCCACTCTGCAATGTGACATAATTTGAAAATGAGACTAAAAAAGCCTGTAATGGAACAGATATTTTGATATTTTGTGTGTACATGCATCCATATTTTTACAGGTACAGTGCAACAGGCTCAGCATCACTCACAGGCATTAGTAAGTCATGGAATCATAGAAACATGGAAGATCCTCAGTTGGTAGAGACCACAAGCATGAAAGTCTGAATCTCAAGTAAGCTGCAAAAGTATACTGTTGATGTCAGTGGCGAAGTGTTCACCCCTTACAGGTGCCTATAAATGTATAACTGAAGGTTTCATCATATATGCATGTACCACATCTAGTTCTCATAAACACACCACATCTACATTGCAGGTAAGCTCATAAAATGTCTTATTTTGAAAGAGGCCAAATGTGTATGTGAAGTTCGTGTTATTCATATGTTTTTTTACAAATCAAGATAAGACTGAATCTTTAACGTCTTTGAAATCCAGATGTGCTGTAAGTCTTGATTAATCTGGTTCCTGGCATCACATCTTGACTCCCTTTGCATCCACAAAGACCATCCCAATACCCAAAAAATTACTCTGGAAGGGAGCTGAAGAGTCCTATTAATTTAAATGTCTATTGTTACATGTCTGTGAATAGTATAATCCTCTCATCCTTTTCTTTCCAGCCTCGTTTCAGTCGATGCCAGCCAAAGCAGCCACTGTTTGGGAGAGTGCTGGGGGCAGAGCTGATCGCTGTGCTGGGGCTGCAATCACAGTGCTGGGAAGGAAATCATGTTTCCTTGGATTGTGACACAGCCATTTTCATCTCAATGTGCTGTACAGGAGGGGTCAATGTGATTAGCATAACCTACTCCACACATCTTCTGCATCATGAGTGTTTTTTGATCATCTCCCCCAGAGCACGGCTGCTGTATCATTTCGATACTGAATTGGTCGCTACCTGCTGTTTACTTAAAAAACTCACAAATTCAGGGCTGTGAGATCTTTCTGATATGTTTGCCTGTTTGGGAAGTGTCTTTCTGTAAAAGACATGAGCCCATTCTCATACTGACTCATGACCACCTTCACATTTGTGTTTACATTCTTGAAGCAACCATAAGAAAACAGGATGAAGAATGAAAGCCATAGAGGAGGACAAATATCTCTCTGTAAAATTATCTGGGTTACAATTATCAGCCTCAACATTTCATGTTTTATTTCTAACCTACAGTACCAGCTCAGAGCCTGGAGACATCAATATTTTATACCTTTAATTTAATCACTTCCTGTGCACTGCATATTATATCTCTTTCTAGGCTAGATATTAGCAACAGCAAAATCATTTATTAATACTTTCAAATAAGATTTAATTCAGACTTTTGTGCCTTTGAATAAATAAATAATATTTTCTCATTATCGTGATCTTATTATTAACAATCTTGCTTTTTTAATACAATTTACAACATAATTAACAATGTCATATCTTTTTAAAGGCACTCATCTATTAAAATAACCAACTTTAGGTCAAAAACTTGGAAAAATATCCATGAAGAAAAGCTATTATAGAAAAAGTAAAAATTACATAAGGGGCAAGAAACTTTTCATCTCTGGAAATGCTCTTGAAATGCAGTAAATTCATTATATCACTGACAAGTTCATAATTGGTCGTCCCTGGAAGAGGGGATTTTGGGAGCTGTGAGCCTCACATAATGAAACTATGATGAAATACCTGTAGGGATATGAAACATTTTGGTTCCCTTTGTGGCTATTTTTTAATCTCAAAGCAATAATGACATCCCCAGAGTGTCATACTTTTACACAGATGATCTCATCACTTTCTTCCTTCCTTCAACAGAAATAATATTTAGAAGAAATGCGATAAAAGTAATGAAGCTGAGCTTCAATAAAAGACTAAATTGTGCAGAGTTTAATGTAAAAGAATCTTGAAGAGAGATCATCAATGCAGTAATAAACATATATCCATTTCTTCATTGTTCCATTGTGGAAAAGCGGATGCTGGCTCATGGGGAGCTTGTGGTTTAGCACATAAAGCTGACTTTTATAATGGCTGGGTGTTGGGAGACCACAAACAAAGGGTCAGACAGGGAAACCAGAAAATTCACTGCCGTGGAAGTAAGTCTCAGCTGGAAATTACTTCCATAAGTGAGCATAGAATGAGTGGCTGCAAAAGAAAATACGTAGTTAGTATTCCATGAATCACACACTGGTTTTATGAAAATAGCAAAAGACTGAATTAGATTTCAGCACATGTGGTTTGTTCTTCCCCTCAAATCTGTGAATTAGCCTGCACCAGGTTAGAGTGCAGTCTAGAAATGCCAGAGTATATAGCTAGTATTTGGTGCTAGAATGCAGGTGGGGTTTGAGAATACAGCAGACCTAAAGAAACCCAAAGCTGATGAGTGGGACACTCAACACCTACCTTCTCACTTTACCTGGACCCAGTAATTTCAAAGAGAAGGATGTCTTGGTGTGAGAAGACACGGGAGCAAAGAAAGGCCACCAAACTGAGGAAGGACATGCCAGAGACTGGTTGAGAGGAATATGACTTTTGTGTGCCCTCCTGAGGGATCACAGTGTGTATGACAAACATCTGCCTCAGATGGAAGGACAGAGGTTGAGTGACTTCTACCATCACCTTTCTCAGAAGAGTTTCCTGTTCACCAACAGCCATAGAAAGCAAGTCCCAGTGTTGGTTCACAGCACCATGGATGGGTTTGGGGGCAGGAGAGGGAAACTTACTCCTGACCCAGCAGCTCAACCCAGAGAGGAGGCTGTCTCTGCTGTTCCGTGTGTAGGTGGTGGCAGCCAGCAAGGCAGGTGCTGCCAGGACTTGGCAAAGTGTGGTTGTGTCATGGAACCGGAGCACTGCCAAAGGCACAGAGTTTCTGATGGCAAACGATTTGTGAATGCTGGCTGAGGCCAAGCCAGGCTGTTTGCATAAGTGCCATGCTTCTAATAACCATCAGATATCCCAAAATTCCCACAAAGTCCTTTGGTGAAATCAATTCCTGAGGTTTTGGCAGCACATTGAACATATACACTCACTTCTCAGTGACAGAACCTGATATATTCCAAAAGGTCTTCTTAGTCACAGAAACTTTACTTCCAGATTATTCCCACAGCTCCACATAGGGTGTGGAGGTGGCCAAGGTGTATTTGTTACAGAAGTGTGCCACCAGCTCAACTGTTGAGTGAAACTCCTTCAAAGTAAAATCAAATTATGCATAGACTGAGTAGGAATACAAAAGCCTTGAGTCAGTGGTTCTCACTATTATTGATTGCAGGCAAGCAGTGCATACCCACGAGATTCAAACCACAAAAAATATGTCTAAGCATCAGACACCAAGAACCAGAAACAGCAACAGCAACAAACTAGAATAATTATTGTGGAGTAATAGTAGAGATGTGTTAATACTTAAGGAAGTAAAAAAGTTAGCTAAAAACAATAGGAGTAAATTCTGAAATGTTCTTGTGCCCTCAAAGACCTTGTCAAAAATGGGACACAATTTAATTCTGATTCCACAAGTAATGTCAACCATGTGTATAAATTTGATTCACTGGAGAGAGTCAAACACACTTTCAGTTCCAGATTTGTCCCTTAAACTGGACAAACTCTTACACTGGTTTTTTAGCCCCAGTTCTAGTGACTCACATTGGAGTGTGTGTAACTTCATTTTTCTATGTAACTTCATTTTTCTTTTTTCTTTTTTTTTTTTTTTTTTTTTTTTTTTTTTTTTTTTTTTTTTTTTGTAATGAAAAGCCCTGGCTTTCATTAATGTGGAGAAAGGCTTAGACACTCAGAATACAAATCAAAATGTGTGGTCAGGGGGAAGAAAGGAAAGAAAGGGGCAGAGAGAGGGACAGAGGGAAAATAAGAGAAAAGAAAGAGAGACATAGAGACAGAGAGAAAGAGAGAGAGAGAGAGAGAGAGAGAAAGAGAGACAGACAAAGAAAGAAAGAAAGAAAGAAAGAAAGAAAGAAAGAAAGAAAGAAAGAAAGAAAGAAAGAAAGAAAGAAAGAAAGAAAGAAAGAAAGAAAGAAAGAAAGAAAGAAAGAAAGAAAGAAAGAAAGAAAGAAAGAAAGAAAGAAAGAAAGAAAGAAAGAAAGAAAGAATCTACATGATTTTACACACATCTAGTAAGCAGCTCCAGAGGGAGGATCACACCTGAGCCTCAGTGTCAGTCTCTGCCTTGAGCTGAGGAGTAGCACTGGTATCACACAGAATCAGCAACGTGTGTTTTCATATAAATAAGCCACATCTGTGGACACCACCTTCTCTGTACCTACTTTTTAATACATATGCCCACCTGCCTTGGACTGATTAAATCCTTCTGATGGAGCTAGAAGCCTTTAGCCCTCAAGCTGCTGCAGAGACTGAAGGAATGTTTTGAGACAGGGAAATAATCTGTGTGTCATCTGAGCTATTTTGAAGTATGCAGTTTCTTTTGCAGTTCACCTGCATTTCAGTGCTCCACACCTACCTGTTTATTTTTACTGGTCCCCTTTCAAGCAGAAACACTGTTAAGCACCTTGTCCATGTAACCATGTCCAGACCTCTGCCAGCATCCATCTCTATATTTAGACTCATAGCCTTCAGGAAACCATTGTGTCTGTGCCATTCTTGCACATTAATTGCTTTTAAAAAGTTATTTTTTCTTTATGAGCAATGAAACGAAAGGTTAAGAACAGAAATGTTTGTAACTAACATATTTGTTTTCTCCTCATGTTTTTGTCAAAGGTTGCCACTTGCTGTTCCAGTAGAGGATAATACTTTCTGGTATTTTCTATGTACCGAAGAGTCACTGCAGGGACACAAGCCTTTTTACAGAGAGACATTTATTCAATAGGTTTAAACATATGAAGCAAAAACAACTGCTTTAAAACTAAATACCTTTTCCTTCAGGCACTTGCTTCTTGAGAGGTAAATGAGGTCAAGAAGATGATGTGGTGTGTGTAAATTTAACAAGGCAGAACCTGGCAGAATAATTCATTGGACTGGATCACCGAGTGCTGCTGTATCCTTTGCCTGGATGCAAATTTTACATGGAAAAAAAAAAAGAGATCTGTCTACTAAAAAATAGAGTGTATTGAAAAATAGGTCAGCATGCCATGTGCAATTCATAATGCATATTACCTTAAGTATTCCTCAGGGCTTGACCCTTAAATGTGAAAGGAATTTTAAAAACGGTTCCAGGACAGAAAGGAGACAATACCTTCTGTATTTTCCTAGAATAAAGGCCTTCAATTCAGCCTTATTCCTGTACCACATCAGTGCATAATGGTAAAAAATTCAGGAACACATTGAAAGACAACTTCTAAGAAAAAGAACTTTTGTAAAAAAGGGGCTGTCAAATCATTGTTAAAAAAAATATTGGAGTACATTTTTATTGTGATGAACACATAAAAATATCTCTTTTATTAGTGTCGGGAAAACAGTGGAGCTGTACTTTCTCTGAATTAATAGGTATTTAGACACACCTGAGAGTCAATAACAAAAAGCTGTAAATAGAATGAGTGAGTTTATGAAAGGTGAGATAAAGCATGGCTTCTGCACTTCATACCATTCCAGTTCCTTTCCCATGAGTACTCAGATGACTGTGATTTTTTGTACATACTGATGTTTCAGAAGGAGCCTTTGCTCATAAAAATATGAATAATGATGTTCTTAAAATCTGTTCATTCAGAGAGCATGTGCTGCCCGAGTACTCAAGAACAGTAATGGATACAACCAAAGATGCCAAGTTAACCACAGAAAAGTTAGGAAGTGACAGAAATAGGCAAATAACCCTGTTCAATGTCTATATGTATGTGCAATGTTAGATAATTTTAATTATATAATCCTATGCTTTTTTTTCCCCCCACAGATATTCCAGATAGCCACATCATAGAAGGTCAAAAATGCCTGTTTTCTTTATCATAAATCTGATTCTGTTCAGAGGTATTTTTGTGTTTTGCAGGTCAGATCCCTGGTATTTCTGAAATACACAGCGAGGAGGTTACAGAGCAATCCTGGCACAAAGCCTTGCCCTGCCCACAGCGTGGTGGGGCCAGGATGAAGCTCAGCTCTGTGAGCCCTCAGCAGCTGGAATGCAGCACCACATCTCGCCTGTCTTCAGTAAAGAGTGGCCAAGATTTCCCCTTTGAGCTTTGCTCACAGGAAAGAGTGATTTAAATATTTATTCACTGTATGTAAACTGTGGGACAGAAGCAGTTCTTCAAGGCAGAATGTATGATTTCAGTTCAGCGTGAATCAAAATAAATTATTTCCAAAATAATACATTTACTAAGACTTTTTGATACCAATTAGGGTAACTTTCTACTTGCACACTGTTAGGATATAAATCCTAGGCCATGTAAATGTTTAAAAGTGCTGTCAGCCCAAGGGAGGTCTAGCAAAAGTCTGCTGGTGACAAGAGATATACCTTAATCTTCTCAGTATTTTTATAGCTGCTGTTGAAATGTGTAAGACACTGTTCTGATCCAATTTCTGACACAGCTTCTGAAGGTTTACAACAAATGAATGTTTTGCCAAAGGTAATTCTTCTAGGAAAAACTCTATCAGTTTAATGGGGGAAGAAATTGAGTAGAATGCTTATTTTTTATGCTTCAAGAGGTCAAATATCTGCTTTAATTTGAATGAATGGCTTTGGGGAGGTGTGGGCAGTTAGTTTTCAGTACAATCCATTTTATTCAGATATGAGATCTACAACACAAAACGGGGATAACTTAAGCACTGCATAGTGTATGACTAGATGAGAAGGAACATATAAATTATTTTCTTAAAAGAAATTGATTCATATTTCCATTGTCCACATGAGATTATCTCTGTGCTGAAATAAGGATTACCCCTTTCCCCTTCCTTTGACAGAGCCTGGTTTCAGTTTTACAGAAGCGAAATAGTGAGAGGGAAGTTAAATGATTTGCCCAAGGTCACACAAAAAAACTGATAGTGGAATCAGAAATTGAACCTACATTATCTGGTTCCCCAAAAGGTTTAGGTACTAATGTGCCCATTTTTCCTATATATTTCTTTTTATTTCACTCTCGTGTTTGACATTTCAGGCAGTATATTTCTACATCCTTTCTTTGTTAATCCTCAGAAGCTTTACAGAGTCACAATAGCAGGACACACACCATATCAAATATGATTGCTGATTGCTAACTTCAAATACAAAGAAAGACAACACAAGGGCTTGGGGCTGGGTTTTGGGGTTTTTTTTTTAATCTTTGGTATTTACTAGGGTGGTTTTCCAGCAGATAATCAGCTAACTGGATTTGTTCGGAACGGCCAGTCTCAAACAGCTCCCAAACTCCTAAGAATAAAAGAACTGGAAAACCTCTTATCTGTGGGACACAAGAAAAAAGAGTGCCATTTTTAATCTTCTCTTTCTAACCCAGCACAGCAGGCAGTGTGACAGTCTCATTGGCCTCTGTGTACAAATGAACACGACAGCTGAACTCACTTGTAATCCAGCAGGGCAGTGAAGGATGGGCTTTGGCAGCTTTGCTGCACTGGGACTGTTTAGTTCGTTGTGCTGAAGCCCTTTTGAAGGTGGACTTCCTCAAATGTCTTGCCAGTGGATACACTGAAGTGAGAAGGAGGAGGTTCATGGACTTCTTGGCAGATGGAATCCAGCATGGGATGATTTTCAGCATGAGGCCATCCTGGAGCACTTGCTGCACCCAGTACAGAGCACCCAGCCTGCCAACCTCAGTGACACAGGGGTAAGAGCCTGATCATAGAAACTCAGCCAAGTCAAGACTCTTGCCAGCCCTAGTAGGATTCCTAAACTCTGAAGCTTTCCTCAGCCAAAGAGGACCTGGGCACCATAAAAGTGGTAGGTCTAGCCTAGAAATACAAAACAAAACTTTGTGTTGGGAGGAAAGGGTTGAAAACACAAGGATGTCAAAGAGGTAAATTCACTCAAGTGACCTTGCAGCTGAGAATGCTAAAAATACCAGAGTGGGGAAACCCCAGTTATTATGCCTTGTTCATCCTCTCCCTGTTTTCAGAAGTAGAATTCCTGTGTAGAGATAAACACTCTCACAGACACACTTGGGCCTCCTGATGGAGAGAGAGAGAGAGAGAGAGAGAGAGAGAGAGAGAGATCAAAAGTTCAGAGACCCTAAAAGCACAGCCTTGTGATATCCTGCACATTCATGAAGCCCTTTGATACAGTGAGGCAGGCAGGGGCTCACACCCACACATTGCTAGGATGAGCTGAGCCTGATGGAGCCCGTGTTCCCATGTCCCTGTGGGCACAGGGATGAGCTGAGCCTGATGGAGCCCGTGTTCCCATGTCCCTGTGGGCACAGGGATGAGCTGAGCCTGATGGAGCCTGTGTCCCCACGAGTCTCTGCCACCTGATGTTGTTAATAAGGTAATGAAATAAATCTACTCTTTGCCTTTCAGCTGTGGTTTGGTGGTCACCCTGGTTACCTGCATGTGTGGATTCACACACCTTGGAAACAGCATCAAAAAGTCACACGGTATTGAACAGATCCTGGAGTTATCATCTGTGTTTTGATTTGCTCCTTAAAACTAAAAATCCATGATTTTTAGTTTTAGCCAGAAGAAGCATTATATTCTTAGATATTTGTAGGTGTATCACTTTCAGCATGTTTAATAAAATAAAGTCTGCTGCACAGACCAAGCAATTTTTATGGTTGTTTCAGCATGTTTTATTCCACCTTGGCATAGCAAGTCTCCCTTAAAGCAGAGATTGGTTTCAGTGCTTCATCTCCACAGGGCAGTGTAACTTCAACTTATTATTTATGTATAATTGCAGTTTGCCTGAATTAGACTGTAATTACAGCCCAGAACCCACCATTCTGCATCCATTTCAACTTTCAGCAATTTTTTTATTGTTAAGATTTAGTTTCTATTTTTTCAGGTTCTTTTGCTCTGAGTAGAAAACCAGATGAATCTTTCTGAAGCTATGTATGTCATTTGGGCTGTATGTCATTTGGGCTGTAATGGAAAAGTGTGTCAGCTTTATCAATTTTTCCTCGGATCTTATAACAAAACCAGGCAAACTGATTTCTTTGGTGAATTCTTTCCCCTCTTTTTAAAACATAAATTGTCTTGCCTTTTTTTAATGCAGACAGACAACAACCTTGTACTTTATATGGAGTGCTTCATCTTTGTAATCTCAGAGCGCTTTATAAATAGATAGAAGACATCAAAGAAGGAAAAGAGTGCTCAAGGGCAGAAGCATCACACCATGGTTCTTATTAAGGTAGTAAACTATCCTTTACTTAAAGAGACCATCCCCTATATCTTTTATTTGTTAATAGTGTTACTGCCTCCTCCAATTTACCTCATGTGTTTTGGGACTAAAGAAGAGCTGAATCAATCAGTAAATTTCACAGGAGAAAAATAATTAGACTTGATTAATTTGCTTATTACTGTAGAATTTCACCTTGAGAGTCTTTCAGCAAAAAGAAATAGCCTGAAACATCACCTTCCCCACAAAAAAAGAGCCCACCATCTCTCAGTCAAAATCTACTTTGAAATACAGCTTCAGGACAGAGGCTTTGCAAATCTGCAGGTCCAAACTGGATTTGGCACTTGATATTTTCTCTGTTTAGCTACCAGGTTAAATGAAATTCTTACATCTAGATTGATCACTTTATCTCAGTGCAAGAAAACTTTAATATTCCAAATGAAGTGAAACCTGATTATTATGTAAGTGTTTCACATTCAAAATAGGCTTTATTGAATAACTGTTTTGACAGAAAACAAACTCCTTTTGCTAAGAGACATGGTACTGTGCTCTTCACCAGCACACACCCGTTGAAACCAGCTGCAAGGGAATCTTCAAAGATAAGATAGCAGAGGAGTGTTGATACCTACTTTGTGATTACCAGCACTGGAGCATAATCTGAATTGCAACATCGGTATCTTCACTCCTACAAAGCTTCACTGGCAGTTCAGTATCTATGGGTAACTAAGACCGTTGCCCATCCAAAATCTACCTATCAAAATAAATATAAAATCTGCTTTATAAAGAAAATATTTCTCTTTAAAAAGTGATTGCTTTCCATGGAATTTAAAATCAAGTAACAGGCTACATACTCTTAGAGTTCAGAAACGCTGGTGTGATGCTTTTGGGGATGGCAGGGCAGGCCCCTCACATTTCTGGTGTTGCAGGTTCAGACCTCTTCTGGTGCAGCAGAGCAAGATGCCAGGATCTGCAGCCATGGTGGGGAGGGTTTAATCCCTTAGACAAAGCATGGTCATGAGCTGCCTCTACTTCTCACAGTATAATGTGGCATTTTCTAATCAAAATTTTCCACTTTTTGATCAAAATGTGTTGTAAGATCAGTTGTAACATTGTGTGTAGGTTTCTTGCAAGTCACATTTTTTATAGTCAGAAGAAAATAGTAGATCAAACAAACTCAAATGTGCTGCTGTTTATCTTCTGGGCTGAATAATTTTATCAGGATCATCAAATTTCCACGAAACCTGTGTTTGTGCTTGCTGTGCTGATGTTAACAAAAACACCACCCCCACACAGAAATTGCTTCGCTCAGAGCTGGGACATTCTTACCGAGGGCTGACCTCACCATTTGCCAGACATGCCATGAATGAGGAGCCCTTTTGTGGCTTCTTCTGGGGTGCTCTGGAGAATGGATGCCGTGGTAGAACAGATGATTTCCACCTCCCTTTCAAGGGGATTTGTCCCCAGCATCTCCTCTCCCACTCAGGGGTTGTGAAGCAGCTGTATGTCTCAGGGTGTAATCCTTACTCCACCAGATTTATTGTACTTGCTCAACTCTGGGACATTTCAAGCCACCTTTTCTTTTTCCTATTTCCTTGAAAATCATCTAACTGCAAAAGGTAAAAAAAGAGGTTTTAAAGAATTCAGAACGAATTTACACTCAAGCCACTGCCCTAGCAAGAAAATAAATATTTGTGGCTGTGTCTAAAAATGCATGACAGTCCCCTAATCTGGTTGCCAAGCCTGAAGGGCAGCATTTTGGTGCCTGGCCCCTCTGCAGCTTTTGCAAGCAGCTGATGAGGGCTGTCTCAGAGCAAATATTTGAGGCTTGGCAAGAATACAGTGCTCTCCCGTTGCTTCCTGGATGGCATGTTTGCTCTAAATGAGCTCTTGGACCATCAGGGTAGTACAAAAACATTTTGGGATAAGATCTCATCCAGAATATATGCAGGATCCAGTGACTACTTCCCAGGATGGTTAAGAACGTGGGAGATTTTTTTCTCCTGTGAGATAAGTTTATTTTGTTGATATATCTGGTTACTAATTCTATTATGAAGATAAACAGAACAGTTCACACTGAAGGCTAAACTTTTAAGTATTGGAAGTGAGGAACTTGAATATACAAGATAAGAGAATAAAATGAAGGGAAGACAAGGTAATAATTTTTAGCAAGGACAAATACTGGGTTTTTTTAGCAGTGATCTCAGTTTTAAAAAACCCCAAACAACCAAACCGTGTGTGGTCCCAAACTTTAAATAGAGGCACTTAGCAAATGCCATGCAAGAAATCTTGAGTTAATGTCAGAGCCTTTCAACAACAAACATAGTGACATCTAATCAATAGCTGCTTTCTGAGCAATGGGGTTGATGACCTGGGCCATCCACCACCAGGGTCTCACGTAGCACTGCATGGGGGGCAAGGGCTGTTCTCGTGTTTGGTGCAGTTTTTAACACCCCCTGTAACGTTTTGTAGTGGTTTTGGTTCGCCAATTCTAGAATTTCCCAATTTTGAATGTTTTCCAATCAATGTTTTCCTTCTTGCTGCCCACAGGGAAAGAGGAGGTTCCCGGGTTTTTTCCCTGCTTTAACATGTGTGTTTCACAGAGGCATGTCCATGTTCATCGCTTCCGTGAGACACTCCCATTTCCAACCGGGACACGTTTTATGAATACAATTATTTACTCTACAGCATCAAAAGGTGTTCCATGACTTATACTGACAAATCAAAGGTAATGAGATTTACCAATGGAAATCCTGAAGCATCTTTTCAGTGGAGTAGAATGCATCTGTATTTCCATCACTAAACTTTTATTGTCTCCTGCAAGATAGTTTATTCACACTCTTTAGAAATATTAGTGCTGAAAATCAAAAGACAAAATCAGAAAACTAATTAAAAGATTGAAAGATGTAATTTCAAACCCAGGTGGAGGCACTGTCTTGCAAACATCCCACTTCCTTTCAAGCCCTTAACAGACCCTGCCTATGAGTAACACTGAGCAGCTTAGATCCACTAACAGAAACAGAGCTGCACAAATGGACTTATAGAAGAAAGGAGAGGTATTGTTCTTTTACTAATTAAAAATTCCTGACTAAAACCACCAACTCAAGCTTTGGAATTCCACTAGAGTTTTAAATAAGGCTGCAGTTGCTCTGTTTGGGAAGCCTGGGATAGCCCACACAGCCCAGTGCTGCAGAAGCCACAGCAGCAGCTCAGTCCCCGGGGTGAGGAGGTGCTCTGGAGCTGGCAGCAGGGCCAAGGGGACTGACAAGACTGACACCTAACTCCAGAGCCAGTGGAGGCACAGGACGCATGGGGATGTTCTCAGAAATCACTGTCTGATACAGACAAACCCTGAGTGCTAAAATCCCTGCTATTTTCAGTTGTATTGGCTAAGTCCTCCTTACAAGACTATTACATGAGTTAATAAATAACAAATATTACCCAAAACAAAAAAAGTGTCATGGGGGTCTCACCATGATGATGGTCCATCTTCTCATTTCAGGACATAAATAAATTTAGCACATGAGACTTAGTTGCCACAGTTCAGCACAAGAACCAGTTCAGCTATCAATTTGGTTAACACAGTGCTGAAAGCACAAGCCTTCAACTCCATCCTCTCATCTAATTCAAACAACAATTCCACTCAAATCAGTGGCTGAGATCAAGAGAAGAAAGGAGTCATGTCCAAACCCTACTGGGATGGAGCAGTGTGGGGTTGCAAGCACTGGAGTTCTAGGGCCTCACAGGAGTAATTGTTTTTTAATGCTGCATTTCATCACCAGCTTCACTTGATATTTGAGGTCTGACCAATACTAAACCCTTCTATTTTACTCAGCAGAGTTCAACCTAACAGGGTGAATTCTAAGAGGTCCATTAAAAGTAGAAAAAAAAGCAGAACTTGAAGCCTCATGACCTTAAACCAAATAATCTTGTGACACCCAATAGATGTAGAAAGAATAGTTTGCAGAAACATGTGATTAGAGATAGAACAAAACAAGTATGAGTGGGAAGGAAGGATGAGGGAGACAGCAAGCAAAGAGGCAGAGGTTTATTCCTGTGCAATGGGTAATCCAGCCATCAAGACACCTGGACTGGGAAGTGAAGCCTGCAGCCTGTCTGCCTCATTCAGAAGCTAAAAATCCCCGAAAAAGCAAAACCAAAACCTGTTTGCCATCAAGCACTAATTAGAAGACATACTCATATTTCACTGAAGTTTGGTCTTTATTTTCTACAAAGTGAGCTCAAGATCAGAAATCCTAAAATGGGAGGAAGAGAAAAAAAGAACAGGATTTTTTACGTGTAAAAGTCTCACTATTTTAATCCAGCCAATTTCATGTTTTTGGCATTTGGGTTTACTATACTAAGAGTTGAATTAACTGTACTAAGACATGTGAGGGGAGCACTCATGCTGAACAATCACATGTGCTACCATATGCAAAATGGCAAATTTATTTTGCTAGATTCATTTAAAAAGTGAATTTAACACTGTTAATTGCAAGGATTCACCTTCATCAGAAAAATTTAGCTCAAAACACTGCCTGAGTTCCAGGCTTCAGTTAAGAGCAGGAACAGCATGTCTGTGATTTCTACTTTCATTAGAAAAGAGATCAGCAATTCCATTTTTAAGTAGAAGACAAGTCTACAAAATATGCTTAATGTGCCATTGCTGGTTTTACTGCTTAAATTTTAGTTGCTGTCATTCACACTGGACTGTTCAGAAAATAATTGAAAATATACTTCTCAGTATCCATGATAATTTGTACATAGTTCATCATAAACACATTCATTTTTTTTAACATCCAGTGTCTAATTTTATTTTTACTCTCCTGTGTTTACAGTAAATTATGAAGACCCCTTTGCCTTTTATAAATGATGACATGTTTTTGCACATAATTCAGTAACTTTGATGCTGATATTGGTTTTACCCAGCTAACATCTTCCAAAATCATTACCTTCCCTTACCTTGCCACGAGTTTTTCCATTTGTGCTTTCAGCAAGGTGAAAGATCTTTCCTGTAGGGAATTTGTGCCTGCTGAGGTGGGTGCTTTGAGGGACTGGTCAAGAGAAACAGATCTCTCAGGCTCAGTGCTGACCTTTGGGCTTGCAGATGTGAAGCCTTGAATTTGTACTCTAAGAGGTTAGGAAAGCCAAGGGTTTGAAAGGAAGGCTTTCAGTTTTGGGATTCAGGTTCTTAGCAGTGGTTGAAGGGCTGAGGCTGCTCCGTGCAGGCTGGTAGAGCCTGACCTGCAGCAATCCCAGCTGGAAGCCCACGCAGGGTGAGTTTGTTGTTACTCCTGTGTGTTTCATACCCCACCAGGCTGCCAATGGGCAAAGAGGATAAACCTAACTGCACTGATACTGCAACTCAGTAAAATAATCTAAAGTAGATGATAAAGGTGGATAGATAAAGACAGATAAAGATGGAAAGATGAACAAAATACAGGAGCTTTCCATGTGGTGTGAATGAGAGCAGATAGGAGCTCTGGCATCAGCCAAGCAGCCACCAAGGGCAGGTCCAGCACCAGCACCTCGATGGCTTAAAAAGCATGCTGTCCTAAAAGTTTCCAGGCTTTGCTATAGAAAATGTCTGAATATGATTGCTTGAAGGATACACGCTGTAAATTCATTTTCAAAGCACACAGTGTGTGAAGCTTTCCTTGAAGCACTTATTTATGTTTGACATGCAACTTAAGGGAAACGTGGGGCCTCTGTTTCCATTGCTACCCATTTAACAGAGCCTACCTTCTCCATTTGGTCCATTACACAGCTTTTATTCCATCTCTATATTAACTGCGGTAGAAATTTGTTCTCTAAAAGACCATTTTCTTTCTCAAAAACAAGTAGCTTTTTGCAGTTTGTCAGTCTATGATTTTGCTTAAAATCTAAGAAGCAGTTTTCTGTTCTGTATTACTTTTTACTTTTGAGCAGGCTGACAAGCATACACTGATGGCAGACATAGTTTTCAAAAGCTAAATTCTTCCTTTCTTTCCTTTTTATTTTTTTTTAATTTTCTAGAAATCATCAGTCAGTCACCAGAAAAAAAATATTCTATATGAAATAATTTTAGCCTGCAGATTTAAGAAGAAAACCAGAAACTAATGTTATGAATAAAGGATAGGACTGAAGTCTACTAGAATGAATTTAATCTAGGCCAAGACTCTGTCAAAGTGACTCATAGGCAAGGCTTGGGATTTAAGTCCTTAGTTTTGAAGACTGTCCATTCAGTTTACTCACTGAAAATCAAAAAAAAAAAAAAATGGAGTAATTTGAGGTATGACAGAGGAAAGTCTGGCCTGTGATTTCTTGTTATATAATTAAAATGAAGAACTAGTGTCCTAGAGTAAGGGTTCTGTTGATGTACCTGTGGCGTCTCAGTCTACGTTTCTCAGTGCTGCAAAATCTCAAAATCTCATTTGAAGGATAACAGGTAACAGAGTAAAAAAAAAAGTCACCGTGGCCAGGAAAGGAGAAGACTGTGGGAGGAAGAAGGCAGAGGTACAAAGCAGGATAATCAAACATTTCAGAACATTGCTCAGTCATGAGCTCACAGCAGTGACCTTTTTCCTCTAAAGAGAAGTAAAGGTTAAGCATCAGCCGTGCTTCAGCCAGCCTGGGCTTTCAGTGTGATGCAGTTGCTAAGCTCCCCACAATAGGCATCCAAACACATGCATTTAGAAAGCAGTGTGAATCACCCTGGAGTAATGATAACTGAAGAGACATAAGGAATAAAACAAGCAGTCACAACTCAGTGAGGCACTCTGAAATTTCATTTGCGAAAGAAATGGAAAAAAAAAAAAAAGTCCACCCTCGGGTCTCTAAAAATAGCCACAGAAAATTATCGGTTCTGATACAGAGAAACCCTCTGCCTCCTCAGGCCTGCACAAGAGGATGCCAGCTGACAAACCCAACTCAGGCTGTGAGAGGACAGACACATTTGACTCTGTATGTGAAGAATTTCATGGTTGCATTTGTAAAGGCAGAAATGCTCATCACTACTGGAAGCTCTGAAGCCATGCTTTCATTCAGCAGAGCTGGCTGGCATCACTTACAGTCCAGGGACAACAGACAGAGAAAAGCTCTCTCTTTTCATAATGTTTTTTATCCTCAAGCCCAGTCTGTGGCTTGAGCTAAATCTACCGTGAATATTTTGCAGATTTTTTTTTCCAGTTAGACAAGCTGGTCGATGAGAGACCTTGCTGATCATGAAAACAATGTGCAGTTATCTCCCAGCGAGAGTTCAATCAGCTGAGAAACTCACAGCTGGCTTAAAAGGAGAGACATAGAAGCAGGAGGTAAAGTTCAGGGTAGCAAAGAATTTTAAGAGGTGAATGGGATGGGATGAAACAAAAGAGATTAATGGATGACACTGGGTGCTTGGAGCTGTTCTGCTGATCACAGCCAAAGCAGGACACCCTGCATGAGCCATGGACACCAGCTCAGGGCTGCACATTTGTTCTGTGGTGTAGAGTTCACCCCCTGGAAACACTGAATTCAGGATATTCTTCAGCCAAGGGGCCTTGGAATTAATTTGGTTTGGCCAGCTTTCTCCCAGATAACTACACAAAAAGGTGATGCAAATGGCAAGCAGCAGAATTGATGTTTGTCTGTTTTCCTGTTCTCTCACATAATTTTTGTGCTGAACAGGAGTCATTACAAGCTGTGGAAGTCTTAAAGAAAAGCTGAAAAAAATTAATATCCTACAGAAGAAAAGGAGATTAATTCACAAGTCTTGCCACCTTCCCCTCCAGAGAAGGTGGGTGGAACCACAGCCTTTTGAGGTCTAGCAAAAGAGAGGCATGGAGGAAAGATTTTTTTTTTTTAATAATTTTAATTCATATAATTAAAAAACTTCTGTTTAAACTGGTGTGCAACATCTGTGGTGAATATTTTCCTGAATTTTTCCAATAGGACAATCCTAATCAAGATAAAACTTCTGGAGACAAGAGTGTTTTTGGTACCTGAGAATATTCCTTTTTTTACTCCCATGGTAAAAGAATAATAGTCTCATAAACCTGTTACAAACTTACTTTATCAGCAGCTCATCAGGAAAAGAGTAGAGCAGAAAAGTGAAAAACAATGAAATAGAAGATAACAGTTTTATGGTCCAGATCACTTAGTATTTCTCTTAAGCAGATTTCAGTACTGTGCTCAAGTAGCGACATCCATGGAAGAGACTTTATCACTTTCTTAGCCAAATATGCCAGTATAATAAGAATTTTGATTAAAGTGGGAGGATCAGAATAAAACAATGAGTTTCAGTGTCAGACATGCATTTTTAGGCCTATGCAGCAGGATGGTGACATTCAGCAGTATTGTCTGAGGACGTGGACTTCAGAGAAAACTGAGTGTGGTGAAATGAGTTTGAAGGATGCAAACATCAGAACTATTTGTTTACCAAAGTGTGAGGATTTCATGTAACAGTTCTTGCAGGTAGACCTGAAGGCACGAGAAAGGACATCAGAGCTGTGGCTCCAAATATAAAATACACATGCGGGTTGAGCCCTCCTGCTCACTCATCTAAGAAGCATTTAACAGCTCAATGTCTCCACTGAGAAACACCTAACTTTAAAAAGGTAGAAAAATATGGCAGCAAGATTAATGGATTTAAGTTTTAAGACAAATCTGGCCTCTTGGTCATATTCTGAGCCTCTCAGAGAATTAAAAAAAATTTAGAAGGGTGGTGCCTTTCTTATCAAGTTAAAGGGATGCTTCAGCTTCCCCCAGAATCTGACCCTACTTGCCACTGCCCAGTTTGGCAGGGCCCACTGGCAATGGAACTTCAGCAGAGAGCACAGTGACACCTGGAACTGAGACCTGTGAGACTGTATCCTGCCATTCAACACCTTCCCACAGCCTGAAGCCTGGTCTGTCCCTAACTAACCTGAAAAGCCACAAATGAAACATTTCACAGTATCATAAATGGCTACCAGAGATCAGAGCAAAAGCAGAACAAAGTCTTAGTGGTAACAGTCATCATCAAGTGACAAATGCTCCCTGTTGAGCTGGGAGTCTTCCACATGCAAGTCCTCCAGGTTTTCAGGACAAAGAATCATAGAATCTCAGAATGGTTTGGGTTGGAAAGGAGCTTAAAGGTAGCTTAGTTTCAATCTCCCTGCCATAGGCAGGGACACCTTCCATTAGACCAGGTTGCTCAGAGCCCCATCCATCCTGACATTAACAATGAGATGAAATTCAAATCAAAGTAATACAATGGCCAAGAACTTTATGCTATTTAGGGTTATCCAACTACATCCAAATTTTGAATGGCTAATATTTAATATTTCCTTTTTATCATTTCAATTGGTTTGGTTGTTTGCTTTAAATTTGGCAGAGGGGAAGAATAGACAAACCGTGAACAGAGAACTGACAATTTGTCTGTATGACCAGACTGATCAGGATAAAAATTAACCTGGCTGCAAGTAAATGGCAATATTTGCTGCAGGAACTGTCGTACTGTGATGTGAACTGGGCAAGGAGAGCACACAGAATCTGGAGCCAACCTCTATGTGAAACTGAGCCGAACTTCATAGGGATTAACTGAAGGTGTAGCTAAACCTCCAGGTTATCTGCTTCCTTCTCCACATTGGCTGACAGGAGAAGCTTGTGCTTTCTCTTCATTAAGCTTCAAGTCTTATCCTCCACTGCCATGTCTAACAAGCAGGAATAGGTTTATTTAGGTTCATTCATATGGTCTGACAGTTCCTATCAGCAAAGACATGCATCTGTACGTACTTTAAAACCTGATTCCACTCTGTCACTGACATAATTCTCCTCTGAACCAAGGCCAACTTAACCCTCTTTGCACACAACCCTTCAATCACCATGGAAAAAACAAAAAGGGTTGAAATCAGCTCAGCCTTTCAGACTAAGAAATATATACATATTTCAATAGGAAAGTTCTGTCTGACAAAAACGAAAATTTAAGATTGAACAGCAGGTCCAAATACATAAAAACTGCACACTGAAAATCATCTCTGTCATCACCACCTCTCAAGTTTCAAGCGTACAAGAGAGGGGCAAGCAATGCTCGGAACTGGTGTTACCCAAGGGCTTCCTCAGCCACCTCTACTCAACAGGAAGAGACCACCTTACCCCCAGCCCCAGAAATGATGAGGTGGTATAGAGAACTTCCAGGTCCTAGCCATGACCCCTCCTGGCTACTGCAAAAATTAATCCTGTCCTGGCTGGAACCAGGACAGTACCTTGTTTTAAAATCAATATACAGCAGTTGGGTTTATGCTTTGCCATGCTTGTGACACTTGTTTGAGTTGCTCAGTTCTCCTTCATTCTTTCCTTGATTCCATAATGTAAATGATTCTTGACAAGCAACACTAAAAATGAGACGGAAAACCATAAAAATAATGAAAGCTGGATGACTTGTGTTTCATATTAGAGGATGGCTGGTTGTTGGGATTTGACAGCTTCCTCAGAAAAGGAACACAAGTGGAGTGTAAAGGCAGCAGATCCTGCAGAGCAGCACCTTGAGTTGGACACAATGACCCTTGTGGACCCCTTCCAGCTCAGGATATTCTATGATCTGCTCTGCAGTGGAGTAGGTGAGCTCCATCTTAGCATCATGTGCTGCTGTGGACTCCACACAAGAGTCCACACTGTCTCCAGCTTCAAAACCCTGTTCACACCACAGAGTCAGCTCCCAATGCAGACATGGTGAGCCAAGCTACAGAGCCTCAGTGTGCTCAGTGTCCAGTGGCACTCACAGTGTTTCTAGAGAAAGAAAACCTGAAATACCACCCCTGTTTGCTGGGCCAAATACAACATCCCCATGGCAGTGCTGCTAGCTGCTTGTAAACATTGGAAGCTGAAGAAGGTTTCTGGAGCCAAACATATTTTGAGGGCATTTAGGCTCTTATTCATTTCCAAGTTCAGAATAAAAGAAAGAGGACTGCTGTAGCAATTAGTTAAGTTGATAAGATATAAAATTTCTCATCAGGTTATTTTGAACCAAATATAACAGTTCTTAGGAATCTGATTTATAAATAAAAAGTTTGATGTCTAGTCCTGAGACCTTATTTCCTTTGACATTTATAATAAAAGCAAAATTCAGATATTTAACACAGTAATTTCTCTTATATTCCACTTATTCCCAAGCACTTTTAAATTACCATGAAAAAAAAATCATTCATTTCCATTTTACTTCCCAACAGCCGTCTGACACACAGGGTGAAAAGAACTTCTCAATAATTACCAAATAATTTATGACCAAATAAATTTGTAGACAGCACTAATTTAATAATCAGCCAAGAGGTGACAGTACAAAAAGATTTGTGGAGGTAACCTCATACCTGAGAGTAGTCAATGACATATTAAATTAAATATCTCTCTCTGGTGGAAATCAACTAAAAGGCTAAAGAAAGGATTTATTAAGTCATTTGTCACTAAATCCAGAATTTTCTCAATACACTATTCCAGAATTACTGGAAAGTTCATCCAGCCAAATATGAAAGGGCTCAAAGGACTCCTGTTTTGAAGAGGCTACAACCCTCCTCTTTTTGCTGACACAGGCCCTAAAAATTAGGTTTTCTATGATCCCTTGTGCTGTCTCAGCCTTACAAATGCTTATAAATTACAGAAAAAATACTACTGAAATGACTGCAGTATTTATCATCAGCACAATAGCAATATTTGTCATTAGAGGAAGACAGATAAACATTCCCAAATTGTGATAACTTGGGAATAGGAGCAGTATGACACAGCTACCACAGCTGTGACTGGCAACAGCTTCAATATCTAACTATATGGGGGAAAAACAAGCTGGCTGATGAGCTGATGTAGTATTTGACAGCATTTCCACTTTTAGGTTGCAACAAAACATAACTGTCAATAAAGTCCAAGGACAAGGTGATTTTGCTGGAGAAGACCATAACTCTTACTGATCGTGGCAGGAGTTGTGCCAGCGTGTACTGGGGCAAACTGTGCATTTCCAGATTCTTCCCTTTATGGCATATTTCACTATCTCAGCACATTCATTATTGCTATAATTTTTATTGAAAGCTATTATGCTGTAATAGATCCAACAGACAACTGTTTTGAGTGAATGGGCTTCTGCATGTGATGGGCTTTAGGTCTGCCCCATGGAACAAACAGGCACCTTCTGGAAATACGCTTGACAGAAGCCCTCACACTTTCTTTGGTGTTGTGGTGTGCATTNGGCACCTTGACCCAAGCCACTGCTGCAGTGTGCTGGGCAAGGCCACACATGTCCTCGCTCTACTGCTCCCTGCCGGAGTAGAGCTAGTTCGGGTGGAAACAAGCAGGGAGCAACCGGGAGCAGAAGCGACACTTTGGCAATTCCAGAAAGTGCCTTTAAGTGAGATGGTCAGCTTGTCCACAACCCTATTTGAAACTTTTTTTCTCTCATGTACTTTAGAGAGGTTGGATAGCCACAGGGTCACAAAGGTGGGAATTTGAAGTGCTGAGTGTACTTGGGAGTCTCCAAAGAAAGCAGAGGACACAACTTAAGAGAGGAATTGCTGCTGTGGTGCCCCTGGATGGTGGAGTTTGCCTCTGACCCCTCAAAGGGCAAAAGCCTGTGAAGGAATGACCAGTTCCTTGTCAGTCTGAAACTCATGTATTGTACCGTGACCTAAAGTCAACTGAAAATAGAGACTTTAAAGTTAGCATTGTTTTGAAACATAAGTGTTTCAAAATACATACAATTGTAACCAAATAGCCTTTGTTTCATATATAAACAACAGCTGCTAAACAAACACAGCCTTCTAAGAATGATTTGGTTCCAAGTCTCTCAGTTTAGAATTAATCTTTCTGGGAAATAGCTGTAATGTCACAGCCAATACATTTTTGCCCCATGATACTTATTTTGCAAAATGAAAACCAACAGTTACAGCTTTAAGAGGGAATGAGCACAGCAACTACTTAACAATTTGTTCTTGGCAGGATCTGACCATGTCCCAATACCCTACAGATTAATGTTTTTATAATGGAAAAATGCAGCATTCAGCAGGAAAAGAGATTATTGCTGGCTGGAGTGCAAAGCAGAACATTGCTTCCTCTGTTCACTTCTAGCACAGTATCTCTCCTCAAAGCTCAGCTACTCCACCACTTCCAGAAACCTGCACCACAGGCACCCCTTCAAGCTCCAGATATCCCAGTCTCTATCTTGGGAAATGCTTTGTGGAAGGGACTTCGCACAGTTTTAATTGCAAATTATATTATAGGCTCCCTGTTTAGGAAAAAGCAGGATGTACATCTTGGCCTTCTACCAGCTCAGCTCACTGAACCATTACTCCAGGTCTTTGACCCTTTCCACATGCTGGATTATCAAGCATATATGAGTAAGGTTTTCACCCCCTGCCAAGTTTGATGATGTGTCTTTCCTCCATGGGAAGAATGATAGCAATTCACAGAACAGACAAATGAAGGGACCTAATAAAGGAACCCCTGGATCTGGTCCCGTGAATCGGTACAGCCGGACTGTCAGTGTCAGTGGCTTTCCAACACCCCTCCTGCCAGCTGGACCACCACTCCAGCAGCAATTCCCACTGCATGCCAGGAGGAAGCACAAAAGGTGAGAGACTGTCTCTGCACTGCAGCATGGGGCACCAGGCAGAGGCTCATCAGGTCTGCTGTGCCCCAGTGCAGAGCACGCTGGGGAACACTGGCAGACCTCTCATGATTTTTGCAGATTACCTTGATCCAGGGTCACGGTGTGGGAACCATTAGTCAAGATAGCAAGCAATAAAACAGCATGCTAAAATATTTCATTCCAAATACACTACTATACAACATCACCTTCGGCTGCAGCGCTGCCCCAGCAGATAATGTTGAGCCTATGGTTCCCTTTGGGGAAATTAAATCAATTTATTCATCAATACACAGCAGGGTTTTTGTCACAGTTAAGAATCTGTTACAAATTTGTCATTAGATTACATTTATACCAAGACAGAGGAAAATATCTGTTTCCAGCTGTACTTACAGCTACATAGCATGGAAAGCAAAGACATTTTAATATGTTTCTAAATTTATGTACATTTTAAACTTCATCCAGAGTGATGTTACCAGGACCCTGCTACTTCAGGCTGCCCTAGACTGACACAGCACAGGCCATCAGCCCACGCAATGAAAACACTGATTTTGTGGAGATGAATGAAAGCAGTGTCAGCCCTTTTGCTGATCAGACAATCAAAGAGAGGCATTTTTAGGCAAAGTTATGTAGGTGGATAAAGTGTCAAGTAGGGAATACACAGAGAGAGCTGGAAGTGTTTAGATTAGGACACATTGACTTTATCTACAGGACAGGGTTAAGTAATTACAGCCAATGCTTTAAATCTGTTCACAGCAAGTAGGGCGTTTACTATTGACTGCAGGAAAATCAAATAGGACCTTGGACACAGCAATGGTGAGAGTAATAAGGGAGAAGTGCCCATTACACATATAGAAACTTACCACATCAGTATGGAAAGTGTCCCCTTTTCCAAAGGGGTTGTCTGGGGATTCTCTGTGCTTAATATGCTTGATCTTGATAAAATGGTTGTTGTAAATACACACCAGCAGGGCACAAAAGGATGCTACCAGGAATAAAACCCACCAAGATCACAGCTAAGCTCAGTTAACCTGGAAGGTTATCAACACCTCAGAGTGAGAAATAGCTGACAGTACCTTAAAAAGTGAGGGTTATTTTATATTAAACATGAATACAACAGCACCAAGACAATGGAAATAAGCATGCTTCAAAACCAGCAGCACTATCATACTTTTAAAAGAGATTTATGTGACCTGTGCAATCATCCTGTAAGTCACAAAAGGACTTACAGGATGTCAAGGCTGGATTTTCACAGCCTTCAGGCTACAGGCCATGCTGCAGTTTGTGTCCACCATTCAGCAGCAAGAAATATTTAGAGGAATTAGTAATGAAGAAGAGAGCTCTGGTTACCCTTATACCCTCCAGGAAATGTGCTTGGGAGCACCATTTGCAATGAAGCTCTCCATATATTGAGCATGTGCTTAAAAAAAGCTCTACTGGTCCATGCCAGAGTCACAGCAATACCTCTTCTTCTTTCATTTTGATGAAGTCATTTCCTATGCAAGATGTCAGCAAGGCATAATTCTGCATAGCAGAATGGTGTCTTTTCTTGGACACCTACATCTTCCCTGATTTCTGATGTTTTTCATTTCTAGTACTGCCAGAAACTCACTAAAAGACTTAAGGATTTTTCATTTTTCTGGTTCTACAGACCTATTGAAAACCCCACATCTCTTATAAAGGATAAGAGAATTTCTGTGCATCTATGATGATGCCTCTTATATCAGTGAAATTGACCTGTGTTGGTAAACCATGTGTTCCTTTTCTTTTGTAGTATTACCAGTTACAAACCCTTTGCTAAATTGAATGAGTCACTTTCTTATTTCTAGAAATACAAGACTTTGCTGACTTGGGAAAAAAATAATGAAGAATCCTGCTTTTACAGGAAAAACTTTAATGCTTATTTAATAAGTAAATTTATTGCAGTTTGTGGTTTTCATTTCCTCACAAAAATCACCAGCAGAACAGATCTTCTCAATCAAATGCATTATTGGCCCTGCTCCACCTTCCCATTAACAGTGACTCATAAGCTAGCGCTTAAAAAATAAACCTGATTTACTTTAAATAGAAAGGGAACAGAAAATAAAGGCAGCTGAAATATTTCAGGTGCTGAAAAAGAAGGCTGAGGAGTTGAATTTTAATACTGAGTAAGTGATCTGGAGCACAGCTACTGCATCTTCTTAAATACTGTGGTGCTTGCTGTGCAAAGGCTTTCTGCTCTGGGCTTAATGCATGTGACACTTTGCTGATGGGCCCTCCTAGGTCTCTAATGCTGAGCTTTGGATTTAATGCTCCAAACAGTTGGAAGAAAAATGCCTTCCCCTATGAGTGTTAGTTATAAGACTCTTAGAAGTGAATTGATTGCAATCTCCCATTATTCATCATCTAAGGCATTACACCTGCAGCTCTAACTGAAGTATTTATCACTCTATCCAACAGAGAGCTGTCTATGCCAAACTCCAGGCAAGGTTGCTCATACCAAAAAGTAGGAATGTAATGGACTGTAAAGCTACCAGGAGCAGACAGCTGCTAACTCCTCCATAAGCTGAGGACAAACAGAGCCAGCAGGATAGCAAAGCCCAGCACGTGCAGAGGAAGGAGGAGACAAGTCCAGGGGTGCTGGCTGGAAAGGCTCTGGCCAGGCACACTCACTTCCCTACCAGCAGGTCTGAAGCTGTGCAGAAAGCAGCCAGAGTGTAAGGAAAAAGTAAAAACAAGTTTATGTAATATGGACACAGCATGCTACATGTGGAAACACAGTCTTATGTTTATGAATATTGAAAAGGCACAACTAACAGACCCCTCTGAGACGCTGAGTGTATCAACTTGGCTGTCACACAGGCAGGAAATTTGATCAACACACTTTTTTATGTGCAGGAGAGCAGACAATGCATTTCTCATATATAAAGTGTAAATGCATTGCAGGAGATTTCCTCTCCCACTTGCTCTGTAAGACTCTGCTACAGGCACTGAAGGCGCCAGAGTAGTCACCATACAAAAAAAAAAGAGAGAAATTAATCTTCCTGAGCCACTTAACGAACACATGCTTCTGCAGACAGGCTTTACTTAGGGCTTTGAAGTCCTAAACTAAACATCCAAGTCAAAGACAGCTAGTACAGACGGAGGAGCAGAAGGTTATTGACTCAGACAACAGTGCTTGACAAGCAGGGAGCTCAGTGCTGCAGCAGCTGCCCTTTCAGAATGGGTTTTATCAAAACATGACAAAAGACACGCAGGCAGTGCAGGTGTACACAAGCAGGGGACATGCTTTTGGGATCAGCTGTTAACATGGCATTTTCCACTTTTGATGAGACCCAATATATGCAGGAAGCAGAAGTAACGATGCCTCTTGCATCCTTAGGAGCTTCAGCAAAGCCCATTGAAGGTAACTGAAGAGAAGGGAAGAGCCAGGTGCCTCCATGACCTTCACTATCCCACAAACTTCAACTTGCATTGAAGAACAGAGCTAGCAAAATATTCATGGTTGCAACACAGCTTGAATCAATGGGAATTTCTGTGTTTTCTGGTTCTTATTATTGTTTTATACTAAAAGATAAAGTGGATGTTTACCTGATTGCCATTGGCCAAGATTTCATTGACTCAAAAAGGGGCAAGTTCAAACCTGAGACAGAAAAATGACCAAAATATGAGGGGAAAGGACATAAATGTAGCAGATAAAAGAGAGGATAATCATGTCCTAACTTTAAGTCACCACATCCGCAACTCTTTCTTCCTCCCAGTCTCAGCTGAGCAATGCAACTAAATCATGGATTTGCATTTACAGAAGTCTCTTCCTTATGGCAAACTGTAGAATCACAGAATGGATGGGTTGGAAGGGACCATAAGCAACACCTAATTCAAACCCCTCTGCCATGGGCAGGGACACCTTTCACTAGACCAGGTTTCTCAGGGCCCCATCCAGCCTGGCCTTGAACTTTTCCAGGGCTTCCCTGCCCTTGAAGCCATGGCTTCCCTGGGCAGCATTGTTACAGTGCCTCACCACCCTCACAGGGAAGAATTTCTTCATAGTATCTAATCTAAATCTACCCTATTTTAGTTTGAAGCCATTTCTCCTTGTCTTGTTACTACATGCCCTTGTAAAAAGTCCCTCTTCTTTTTTCCTGTAGCCTCTTTAGGTACTGGAAGGTGCTCTGAAGTCTCCCCAGAGTCTCCTCAAGGCTGAACAATCTCAGTTCTTTCAGCCTGTCTTCATAGGAGAGGTACTCCAGTCCTCTGATCATCTTAGTGGCTTCCTCTGGACTTGATTCAACAGGCTGACATCCCTCTTAGGTTGAGGTCCCAGAGCTGAATGCAGAGCTCCAGGTGGTTTCACCAGAGTGGAGCAGAGGGGCAGAATCACCTCCCTCATCCTGCTGCCCACACTGCCCAGGACACGTTTGGCTTTCCAGGCTGCAAGTGCACATTGCTGAGTCATGTCAATCTTCTAATCAACCAACACCCCCAAGTCTTCCTCCTCAGGGCTGCTCTCACTGTCACAGACTGTGCACAGAGTGGCAATTTAGCTATGCAAATTAAAAGCGAACAATTAAAGAGCTGATATTTGTAAAATGAATGTTCACAGGGGAAAATTAGCACAATTTTGAAAGAAAAAAATGAGCAACTTGTGGCAACCCTGAGGGCAGGAGGAACTGACACGATGTTACTGCACACTTTATGCCCATGCAATATTAATGCAATCACCATGACAACCGTGACATCCTCTGAAATTATACACCTTTACAACTATGGAACATCTTCTGAAGGAAAAAAAACACATCTACAGCTTGCAGGAAGGCTGCTTTAATCTAAAATCTATCCTTTCTATAAGGATTCAACCATTTCTTCAACATCTCTTTTTCCTAAAGGCTACTGTAAGTTTGTTTCTAATGTGTGTCTGACCAAAGCATAGCCACGGCTGTCTGGTTCTTTTTCCATACTGAAAAATATATGTATGCTCTAAATTGACATGATTATCATTTAAAGGCAGAAAGTCATACAAGAAAAAAAAAAAAGAAAAAAGTCTGCACAAAGTAGCTGATCAAAGTCTTATAAAAATTGAAATATTCAACATGTCAAAACCAATCATGGCTACATCCACCAGACACCTTGCCTAATCAGGAGCTAAGGTAGGATGCATCTTTTTCATTTTATAGTGTTAGCACAGTGTTTTCAGTGAACAAATAATCTGGATCACACTGGGAATAATATGGGAAACTACATAATGTAGGAGTTTAAATAGCAGCCATAAAGTAATTACTCAGAAAAGTAATATAAAGGCCACCAGACACTGTGTCACGACAACGTTATCCTTTTCATAATGCATTCAGAAAAATCAAAATGACATAAGCAGGTTTTAGTAATGATGCCCCACTTCTAGAAAAATGCCTCCTGTGGATTGCATACACTGCAGTCCTCTGCTTTTTATAGTCTTGCTACATTTCATTCCAAATTGAAACCAGGCTGGGATTCAAATGTACATTCTTCCACTCATTTCAATAGGAAGTGAAAGTGTCAAAGTACCTCAGGTTTATCAGAGAGAAAATGAGGAGTTACGAAACAAGAAATAGTGAAAAAAAAGTGGTAAGTGTCCTGCTCCCAGTAAAATTTGAGGTAGAGGTTCAAGGCAGCAGCTACTTAACTTTTGTTGCCTTGTAACTGAGGATGGATGCACTGGATAGTGTCAGAGGGATATCAGGCTCACTTTGTGCAGTGGCTGAAAGTCCTCATCCAAAAAAAATACCCTAAAAGCATGTAAGAATTTCAATATCCCTGCTTATTTTCATAAAAATATGCAGATAGAGAAAAAAATAAGATATACAGATGACTCCTTGATCCGTTAAAATCAAGTTCAAAAGTCCAAAACTTGTCCAGCTTCACCGTTTCCTGATTGGACACACTCATGGTTCTTCCCACTGGTTTAGTCTTACCAGGTACTCCAAAACAAAGACAGCACACTCAGAATTTATGACAGAAATCAACACATTTCAGTGTCAGACAGTCACTCTAATTGCAAGAATAACCCTGCCCTAGGTTTGTCTCTCTTACACTCCAAGCAGACGGTGGGAGCACAGCTCTGGTGGCAGGGGATGCTCTGCCTCCAGAGCCATTTCCAGGCACAGCAGGAGACAGATGCTGTGGTGCCAGGTGGTTGGTCCTGACCACAGCATTCATCCAGTTCAAAGCCTGGACACTGACCTCAGCAATGGCCACAGCTACCCGTGAGGACTCTCCAGCATCTTCGCCTTTTTTTTCCCCAACACCAGCGTTGGCTCCATCATGTGCTTGTCTTGGGAACAAAGTTAAAACCATAGGAGACAGGCTCTGTGCAATTCTGTGACCCCACTCAGGGGAACAGACCAAACACTGTCTTTTAATTAATTCCTACTGCCACCCTGCTTATAGTGATACCTAAAGATTTTAGTTTTACACATTTTTCATATTGTGTAGTTTTGCAGAGTGTCAATGCATGGTTATATAGGTCCTTGTATATTTCCTGCACTTTCTCTTGGATTTTAAAATAATAAGCTAACCCTTCTCATGTATACTTGGAATTCTGTTTAGTCTTATTCTTAAGAAGAAGAAGCATGACAAAGACATTTTTTTCCACTAGAACTTAGAAGACATTACAAGAAAGCCTTTGGAACAACTCCAATGAAGCAGAACCTGGGGGAAAATTGCCTAACCAACTGCTCTTCTAATTGGACAATATTTGTTAGACTCATGAAAAGTTGTTAAACTTATAAAAATTGTAGCAATCTGAATGCCAGGTGTGCCCATAACCATAGAAGCACCTGGAAGCTTCCATTAAGGATCTGCTTTTTATCTTACTATTTTAACACTGTTGCAAGTTTTGGCTTTGAAGGGTTTTTTAGGCAACAATAGTAGATGTGAAATTGTCTCAGTGACACAAATTCTTGTCAAATTCTTCTTACACTTTCAGATTAAAAGTTATATAATCAGCAAAACTGACCAAGAAATGTAGAACACACAAATGCTTTTTCTACAAACTTCCCTGCCAAAAACTATATAAAAACCAGTCAAGTAAACTAAATCTGAAAATTCTTAGGAATTTTGTCCTACGTTTAGTTAAAATATTGTATATGTGTATATGCTACAAGAACCTGGAAAGGCTGTATAACAGCTTTCTTTGGAAAATACTACAGTCAAACATCAGACTTATGCAAAGCTCAGTTGCACTGACACTATTTTATTCGTGACACCAATTTCTATGATTATATTGGCAGGAACCACCCACTGTAAGAAATATTAGAACATCTTTTTAATACGTGGGTTTTGGATATAAATTTATGCACATTTACTAAAATGAAACCACTTCTGAAGCCAATGAGAAAAAGCAGAAGATATTTTAAAGGCAAATTTCAGCCAAACCTGCTCAAAATGGTAGGATCAGATAAAGCAAGCACTGCTAAATCTTTACTTCTGTAGGGAGCAAATCAGGCCAGAGCCCCTTCTAAAGGACTGAGATCACAGCAGGAGACCCTCGAACTCTCAGCTCCACAGCTGAGCTCAAGCCCCACTCATGGAAGCCTGACAAACACCAGACTTCCATCACTACATCATGCCTCTCCAACTTATCATTTACCCTGGAACTTTTATTATTATTACTTGGGTTATCATAACACCATGAAACACCACGAAGAACACTACTTCAAGATGGAAAACACACAACAAGATGCCCCATAACCCTGACTAAGTTCTGTAGCCTCAGCACAAAGCAAGAATCAAGAGATTACACAAACACTGGTGTAGGAGAAGCAGTGAAACAATGTCGATCAGCACCACTAGCCAGGATCCCAGCGCATCAGGGCTGACTATTGTAAACTAAGCCAATGGAACTGTGCTGATTTACTGAGAAAACATCCTGTTGAGTTTGTATTATACTTAACTGCTGCTTCATATTTAATTATAAAAATCTTAAAGCAACACAAAAGCCTACAGCTACACACTCGTTGCCTGCTGTGCACCAGCTGTCTGCAGTGACAGAGCATGACAGATAGCCCCAGCCTCGAGGGGGGTCTAAGGACTAAAGCAGTCCCTCAGCAACCAAAACCACTGGCTTCTTCATGCATTACAATGTTTGTTGCAAGAGTACTTTCCCACTGTGCCCATTACCATCATTAGGAAATAATTATTGTTGTCTGGACAGATCTTGTTTTCATTTACATTAGCAGGAATAAAACACCATGAGAAAGAAATTACAGGGCTGGAATTTTAATCCTAATGCATCTTTTGGGAAGACTGAAGCGCAAATTCTCCCGATCTTTCCAGTGTTGCCCCACTGGATGGGCAGCAGCTGGCAGCCAGCCCAGGGGATGCTCCAGGACTCTGCCAGACCATGCAAAGCCCCACTCCCAAAGCCCAGGCAGGACAGCTATTTCCAGATGTTGAGGAAGTAAACAGAACAGGCAGAAATCTTTTCGGGGAGGGGAAAACCCATGATGGCAACCTGAGGTACAAGTTAGAGGTCATGGTCAGCTGGGGAGAGCGGACTGAGATTCACCCCTGATTTGGGTTTGGGGGAAAAGGGAATCTAGAATGCTATTTTTGTGAGTCAGCTTCAGCAAATTACTGTCATTAAACACATCTGAAGACAGGTGTAAGTAAGGGAAAACCCAAAGATAGTCATACACAGAATCACGCTGCCAGGACTATGGCAAGAGTGTTTAATATTTTAGAAGAGGTTGGAAAATATTTATAATAATGCTAAATTATGAAATAACCAAGCCAGAAGAGATTTTTATTTCTGCCTTCAGCTGCTGAAGATGAATGCCTGGTAAGTCCCAAAGGATGTTCCCTCCCCTCTTCAGTCCACACTCCCTCCCAAAAAAAAGGAAAACATAAAAAAAGGCTCCAAGTTTTCTGCACAGACTGAATCTGAGATCAAAAGAAGTGAAGTTAATAGATAGGGAACCAACACAGAATATCACTGGTAACTCATCCCTTTTATTTCCAGGTGTTTATCACTTTTCCATCTGTGTCAAGAGAGGCTCCCTATGATTTTGGAAAATCAGATGTAAAAAAAATCATGCCAAAAATATTTCAGTTGCAAAATATGATGGTTCACAAAATACCAGGCGGCCAGAAATAATTCACAAGGAAGCTTTCAAAATGCTTCAAGAACACTCAAGATAAAATTGCACTCTAAATCATAAAAATCATAGGAGAGAGAGGGGTCCACAAATGAATTTAAAACTAACTGAAACTTTTTGTACATTAACATTTAGAAAGAAAAATTAAGAAAAACATTGAAGATGTTTCCAAATATGCTTTCCTAATACAAAGAGGTCCCTGGGTGGATTTTCACACCTCCAGTTCAAAATTTTTATATATAAATTTTCAGATAAAAGTGAGAAATTTAGGTGGGATTTTAAGGAACTCATAACATGTGCTACCTGAACAAACACTGTAACAATGGGATTTTAGTGTATCATCACTTGTCTGCAGAGCCAGGCACTATGGCTCTGTGCTGCTCTGATGCCACTGTAAAGTAAACCTCATGAACAGAAAATACCTTGAAAGATGACTTTGCATTTACCCTTGACTGTGAGCACACATGGTTAATCCCACAGCTCAGCTGGCAGTACTAATTCATGTCAGCTACACTGCTCTACTGGCTGCATGTTCATGTGTGAAAAGCCAGCTCCTATTTTGTCTCAGGCAAGTCCTTGACTCATTATTATTTTTGCAAAAGAACCCAGTACTTCTGTTTCTGACTAATTCACTTAATTACAATCTCTCTATATGCTTTAACATGTCAATTCCTCTATGCCTTCAGAGAGGGCTGCATTTTTCACATGAAAGGAAGATTGAGAAGTGAATTTTAGCTCTCTGCAGTTTATATTTTACAGCATCATTTCACAAGGCCAAGAGGAAGTCTAATGTTGCTCCTCCTGAAGCAGAGTAGTAAGGCAATATTAGAAATGAGCCTGTAAACCACACTTCAGTGTGCTACATTTGAACTGCTCCAGAGCTGGCTCTGACAGATACTGCAAAAGCAAGAAAATCCTGTGCCAAGGAAGGGCAAAAGGCAGGCAAGAACTGAGAACCATTAAACTCATTATAGACTGTATTATTTTTGACTATTTATTTGTGACAATACCCTCTCCACTGCCTTTCTTCCACTGTGTGTTATTTTAAATGACAGCACATAGAAAATACCATGCTGTAAGGCCCAATGCAGTAACAGATTTTCAAAACATTCTCATGTTACTGTACCAAATAAACAAGCAATAATTTAATGTAAGCAGGCCAAATTACATGGCTGAACAACTTAGCCCTCCATGTGTTTAAAAGAGCCAGAAAAATGAATGTAAAGTTTAAATTTGTAATTTTTAATCCCTTGCAACAATATAAGTGGGCACAGTTGTGCATGCCTCCCCAGGAAGCAAGCTGTCCGCATAATTACCACATTTAAATATTATTTCTGAGATCAAATTGGTTTAAACCAAAGAAAAATACAGCAACTCACTAGTCTTCACTGTCTGCCACTTCTGCATTAGCATTGTGAAATGAATTTTTCATTTCAGCCTTTCTAGGTGGGAAACTCCAAGCTTTCCGTTCCAAACTTTCTACGTGCACTCTGTAACAGCTATTACAATGCCAATTAAATGTGCTGCTGCTGTCCGTGCTGTTCTTCAGCTAGAGCAGCCACACTAGGCTTCTGTAATTCATAGCAAGTCATAACAATAATGTTATTGTCTGTGGATAATCATCTGTGAGAACTGCTGACAGAGGGGAAGAAGGAAAGACTCCCCATTATGTTAAATCCAGCTTGGAAGAGCCCAAAGGGAGGAGGAAGCACAGACTCATGGCCCTGAGGTGCTTTCAGAGCACCCTACCATGCTCCAGGCAACATCCTCCCTCAGCTTTCCAAAGCTCTGACATGCCCAAGTAGAGCCACGTGGCAGGGCCAGAGGCAGCCTGGTGTCTGTGTGCAGCAGCTCTGTTTCTTGGAGACTCTAGGTAATAAAACAGAAAGCCAGAAAGGGTTGAATCCCACCTCCTATTCTACAAGACAGAGGATGAGGGCAGAAAGTATTTCTTCTGTAACATCACCCACATTATGGAGAAAGCTTGGCTTATCACAAAAGCCTGTGTTGTCTCAAGAGCTTTGAGAGGAACCAGGAGTTCAGATCTACAGGAGTGGTATGGTTAGACCTACGGGACAACCTTTGGAGGTTGCAACTCTCCCACTCATCTTCAGTGGCATTTACTAATGAGCAGCAAAGTGAGCACTTTGTTGGTTTGAGGAATTTTGAAAATAGATTTTGTTCTACAGGTGTGTGGAGTAATCAAAGCAGCAAGGAAGGCTGCTGTGAAGAATTAAAGCAGATCAGAAAAAATAAAGAAAAGACGCTCTATTCCTTCATCACTGCAGTTGTACTGTTTTGCTTCAGCAATATGTTTCTTGCTGCTGTGAAACAGGACACTGATTGGAGAGAGTAGAAACAAGGAACCCACAAAACCCTGAAATACCAAAATTGCTTAAGTATGTCAATTTTAGGGAATGTCTAGTCTAGAATACTCCAAAGAGCATTTGATATTTGCTTATTTTCTTTTCCCTCTTACTCACAGACAGCTGTAAATCTAGGTCTGTAAAAACAAGGGTTTAGTTGCAAAAAGAAAAATATTAATTTTAGAAGCCACTTTATGCCTCTTATTTTTGATTATCGGGCATGTAACATATTTGCTTTGAGTATTTACTTTTACTTTGTTAAAGTATAGGTCCAAATTCACTAACATACTGTACTTGCTTTATTCGACCCCAAAGAAGAAAAGTGACCATAAACTCTGCTGAAAAACAGCTGATTACACTTTACTTTGTATGGACAGAATGAAAAACAAATATCAGCAAGAATATATCAGTCAGCGTGGACATAGAAATCTATTTCTACTGGTAATAGATAATTTGCCATCCCAAAATGTTAAGCTTTAAATGGCAGATGTGTGTCTTTAGTACTGATGCAATTTCCATCTTTGTTATAACATTGAGATACATCTTTAAAATACATAGTATGATTTTAATTCATGTTTTTTAAAGGTCACTTTTACCACACTTCCAAATCTGTTGATGATTGAGCTTAAACGCCAGGGGCATGATTCCTGTAATGGCTCTGTCTGTTCAGTGTCTATTTCTCTCTACTTCCTGAGGGAAATCAAATCATGAGGAATATTTAAGTCCCTGGTCACATATGTGAAAAGTTCATAAGAGACTTCTGTATTTATTTTCCTAAGAGAAAAGGGATTCATCTCATCTGAATTACTCTGTTTATAAAGCGTTACATCCAGAGCATACAAAAGTCAATTCAAGTGTTCTGAATAACATTAGTAGACTTAATATCAGGCCTTAGAGTCATTTATGGGAGAACAAAGATGTCCCTGTATGCCTGGATTTTTAGATTGAAAGCCACTGAACTTATTCATTGTAAGTTGATGATTTGAACATTATTTGTTGTACTTTCAACTCCCGATACAAGTCAAAGACATCTTGGAAGGCCACTTCATCATTTTCTCCTCACCTCTCTTACTGTTCCACATCGCAGCCCAAAGACACCATCAGGTCTGTATGCAGCAAACTGGGGGAGTACACACAAGATATGTGTGTTATTCAGCTGTTTTCTTGATAATTTGCAGTGCTTTCTCTGAGCCTTTAACGGAGCTGTGTGGGTACTGGCTCAGCCAAATCAAGAGCTGTTTACTTGTCTTCCTCTCTCTGCTGGATCATCTACATTTTCACATGAAGTAAAAGACAAAAAGTTCTCAAAACTCTGTGATTTAATATACTCACCTTTAAAGAACTGTAACACCTCACAGATCTCAGTCATAATTAGCAATGCAATGTAGAGGTTGTTTAACTAGAATCCCCCCTTCACTGAAAGTCTGACAATGTTTTTAAAAGTTTGGAAGGTTTTTAATTACCCTAGAGATGAAAAAAAATCAACAACTTTGTTTTTCCTCTCTCCCAACAGGTAAGTGTCTCCATACCAATTTCAAGATAGTGTTTTCTTTAGAAAAGACGCAGTCAGCAGACCACCAGCTTTCAGTGTTCAAGCAACAGAAATACATTGTTGGAAACCCTTCCTGCTAGACTTCAGCTGTGCTGCCTATGTAATTATGTGATTTAGTAATGGAATATTCCCTCTTGGACTCATCTGAAAACAGCAATATAATATTTTGAGGACAGAATTATAAGCAAACCTACCTTGAAGTAGGAATGATGCCTGCCAGTGCAGTGCACATGATTTACATCACCTTTGAATGTAGTTGAAAGTATTAGACTGCAAAGACTGAAGAGAGTTTCCAACAGACCTGGTGCAATCTTCACTTTGGGGTTATTGGATCCCAAATCCCCAATATTGAATCAGTCTCAATCACCCTGAAAGCACCCTGAGTTAACAGCATGTGCAACTCAGATCTACCAGCAGAAAGGGGCTTCCAGTGGATAACTAGAGATAATTAGTGGATGTTAAGAGTGCAATAATGCACTCTAACACTTGGATGCTGAAATCCTGGGAACTTCTTCCCTTTCATTTTTGCAGTTTCTAAAAGAGCAGATCTTCATTTGCTTTTGACACCCAGAGCCAATATATCTTATTAAACAAGATGAATAGAGTTGCCATCAGACATGCAGAAACTCTGGAAGTTCTGGTGTTAGGAAGAACCAAGTCAGAGCTTCACCCGACCATATTCAACGTGACAGGACAGAAATATCTCATATGAACAGAACAGTTATACAAAATATGAAATATAGATATAAGGCCTCCTGGAGAGGGAGTCATACACATACAGGTTTTGGCTCTTTGCTCAGCAAACTTGCCATAAGCTACAGGATTTTTGTCTTTTGTGTAGGACAGTGATAACCCTTAACTTCTGCACATATTCTTTTTTGTCTATGGATGTTGGATCCCCCCTGTGTGGTGGGTACATATACCACCTGTGTGGATGATATGGGATACATAGACACTGAATTCTTAAAACAGGACAATCTTTCTGATTTTTACAGTAGGCTGATGCATTGCCCCAGTGACCCTTTTCACTCTCCTTCAGTTTTTCACTCAATGACTATTTATTTCTTTTAATAAAGTCCTTTAAATCAATATTAATATACTTACATGAATAAATTCTGTAGCATGAATAACTGCACTATCAATAATTTCTGTGACATAAGTATCACAGTATATTGATTTATGAAGAACTTAAGGATTAATAAGATTCATATGAATCTTGATTAAATGTCTGCATTAAGGTAAAACCCTTCAGAATAGTGTTAAAATGCACAGTGCAAAAGGTAGCTGAAAATTATCAATGCAATGAGGACACAATCCTTCCTCTAAGCCAAGTACACATGAATATCAAACACTTCAAACAGTATCAAAAATGTCTATTGGTTGGAAAGAAGGAAATAAAAAAACAAATGGAATGTGTCAGGGCTGAAATTAATAATTTCTAAGATTAGATTTCTGTTGGGAGTCATGTGTGCAATGGTTACACTCAAGCAGACCTGAGCAACCTGCTCAGAGGAGGGGAAAAAAAACAAAAAACCCCAACAAACCAGAAAAAGTAAGAAAACTCACTGGAATTTGGAATATAATTTATAATATTTCTGCTAGCACAAAAATATCATTACTGTTAAAGTAATCTCCTTAAAAAGGCTCATGGGTTACAAATTTCATTTTAAACAAATACATTTAGCTTGAGTCAAGGCACTTCAAAAGATAATTTTTCACCTGTTAAAATTTAAATTATTATTTTCTAGAAAATAGGAGATTCATTAAAAAGACACCGATCTCCCTTTATTGGGACAATAGAGTAGTTTTTATTTTTCTTCCTTTTGTTGTTTGCTTGGTTTTGCCATTTTTTAGAAAAAAATAATAGTTCTGAAAGCCCAAATTTGTCACTGACAATATCAGGTGATTTCATTAGCTGAAGAAATGAAGGGAATGAAGGCCTGAAAAAAATATTATTAGCTCTGTTGACATAAGGAACACACCATTAAATACCTGGGGTTTACCACAAGGTTTATCACTTAAGAAAAAAGCCTGTGTGGGTGGATATACTTTTTTTTCTTTTCAAATTACAACAGATGTCCCTGAAGAAAGCTCAAATGACCCTGCCTTCCCATTTTAACTGCATCTTGGCTCAGACTCATTGCCAATCAGAGGTCATTTCTCTGAAACACAGGACCATGGAACAGAATTACTACTCCTGCTCTCAGGGCCTAACCCTTGTTCTAGAAGGGTGACATCACTGCCAAGCACCAGTAAACTGAAATAAGCCCGAGCTGATTTCCTGTTACTTTGTGTACCTCCCTGAAAGATGCACTTTACAATCCAAGTTCACTGCTTTGCAGGAAGAGGATGCTTATTTTTAGCAACATCCTTGAATGTTTCGACCAGTGTGCAGATATAGACGCAAACAGGACAACTGCTAAATCTCATTGCTCTAAGAACAAAGTTAAATAGAATATAATGGTGGATTTATATAGAACAATCAAGCACCAGTGATTGGAAAGAAAAATATAACCATCTGTCGTGGTTTGAAAAGTGTTAGAATAGGAAGTGAGGTTTTTTTGGACACGCCTCTGCAAAAACACCCTGTTAAAACTGGGCACAGGAAGAAGCAGCTCTCTCTTTTCCGGTGGTCAGCAAGTCAGGTAGGGTGGACTCCATCCCCCGGCCTCAGGCCGGG
>VXAX01003036.1:813175-876578 GCA_013399835.1 Leptocoma aspasia | reverse complement strand
GTGAAGTCAATGGAGACCCACAAGGAACTCTGTTGTGTTTCTTCTTGTGGGGAGTTTTTTCCCTCATGACAAATTCAGAAGGGACTTCTCTTCCCAAGGAAGATGAGGACAGACTATTTATAAGTGTTAAACTGACTGAAATGTCTTGGTTTTGTTCTTTTGCATTGATGGTGGAAAAGCAAATGGTTTGGTGGGAGGGAGAGGTGTCATGAGGAGTTTTGTTTTGGTTTGTTTTTTTTATTTTCTTTTCTTTTTAGTTATTCTTAATAAACTTCTTTCTTTATGCATTCTTAAAGTTTGAGCCTGTTTGCCTTCTCTTGATGCTATCTCACAGCATGAAAATGAGTGAACTGGCAAATTGCCAGTCACTGAACCCACCACGCTCAGTGGTACATTAGCCAGGAAACATTCTAAATTGGAAAATTCTAGATTGGCGAACTCAAACCACTACACGAAATTGGTGTTTCCGCCCGGTTTCGAACTGAAACTGGCACACCATCTTATGTTCTTTTTTTATTACCTTTTTAATTAAAAAAAAAAAGTAAGAAATCAAATTGAGTTCACAACTTATTTTTCCAAACGGTAGGATTCACATCTACAGTTATGAAAACACAAAAAATTCAGACTATGTAATCAAATCCTGTAAGATGCAGACCAGCTTCAGAAGATTTGACTTCAGAAACCTCCAGCAGCAAATCTGCCCTTTTCCTTCTCTTCCCACACCAACAGCATCTGTTCTGCCATGGTATCTGCCATAAGATTCCTGAAAGGAATCCCATTCTATTTCCCCAGAGCTTTCTTCACCCATCAGTTCAGAACCAGTATTTCTTGAACTGAGACAGACAGAAGTTGCAAATTCTCAGATTTGCCATTTGGCATCCCAGAATTCACACCTCTGTGGTAGCTTTCCTCTGCTTTGGGAAATCTAAAGTATTCCATATGCTGTAACTGCATGGACTCAGTACCTCTGAGGCCATTGAAGGACTTAAACACGTCATCATCACCTTCCTGCCTCAGCCACAAACAGCCCCATCATGGTAAGGCAAAGAGCAGGAGCAGCCCTGCACGGCTTGGGTTGGTTTGTGTGGGCAGGACGATGTGCCAACAGCAGCTGCCCACTGGGGACACATGGCATGGGATGAAAGCAAGCAGCTGTGGGAGAGGGACATCACAAAACACGAGTCACCCAGTATGGAACACCTGATTACTATCCCACTGGCATCTTCCCTGGCCTCCACACTCCACCTTCTTCCCACAAGACCACTCCAAGCTTCTAAGACTGCTTATCCTCTACCAGGACAGCTTGGCCATGGTATGGATCTGAAATATTGACCTCCCCAGAAGAAGGAGTATCGGTAGATTTTCCTGAAGTGCCCATGCCAGGTATTTTGCTGCCACCAGGAAGAGAAGCAGATCCCATAATCCCAGATGTGGCTGAGAAGAGCAACTCCCAGCAGAAGGGCATGTTTCTTCAAAGGATGATATGGCTACTGGTCCAAAAGAGCAGCTGGTTCAGAGTAACGTTCTGTGAAACAGAGACCTTGGGCATTGCACCCTTATCAACAGGCATTTTACTTGAAGAAATCTGCATCTTGCAGTCTGTGCTGCTTGCTATCAGGTATAGCCAAGGTGAGACAAATGATCCACGAGCACAGGTGGATGAGAGACACTCCAGAAAAAGCCAGAGCTGGTGTTGCAGCTGAACTATTTGCAAGGTATGTTACAAGTGTTCTGTTTTCCTGTAATGGATATAAAAAGCATGCCATGCTGGAACAGGTCTGGCAATTTCAGTTTCAGCTACCAGCTGGTTTTAGTACCAGCTTTTACGAATCCTTGAAAAGATGTTCAATTTTGCTTTAACAGGATTGCTGACAGTTCATATTGTAAAGTGCTAGTACGTAACATTTACTACCTTGCGTCTGGATTTGAGAACACTCTATCTGAAGAGAAGCTATGAAATCTATTTTCCATGGAGAAGTTACCACCACTCTGAAGTCAGCTATATTTTATCAGAGAGAAAATATGATAAAACCGAAAAATTTAAGATAAGGTTCAGATAAACATGTTTTCTAGAAGGACATAAGCACACATTTTCCAAGAAAAAGGTTATAGATCTAGTTTCTAAAGTAGCATTTCACCCTCTTTGGAAAGTTTAGACTGCTCTTCTAACCTATGCCTTTAATGAAAGGCTCAGTACCTTTCCAGGACATGAGGGTAATTAAATACTAAATAAATGATTTGTACTGCATCACTGCAGCTCAGAGATCCAGACCTCAGAAATGGCTGGGGGATAATAGTGCAGTTTTGGAGTAAGGCTGAATATGATTATCTCATATCCACTTGCTCTGCCACAGACTCCATGTGCAACTTCCAAGTAAGAAGTGTATTATAATGAGTGAGGTATGCCAGGAAATGGTCTTTCAGAGATTCTACAGAAGTCAGTTTTGGCACCTGTTTTCAGTAACAGAGTAATACATCATGCTGTTTCCATCAGTGGAAAAGAAGTTCCAGTTTGTTCTCACAGAAAATATCTTTAACACATGATAGCACATTACAGCATGAAAAGGGACTGCTTTACAGATAGCAGAACGCTTCCCACCTATACCGGACATGGCATTGTTTATATAATCATTCATAATAAATAAAAAACAATGGAACTCACAATAAAAGGGGGATTTTAAAATATACAGAACAAGCATCCTGTTGCTAGCATTACATGATGTTATTGTTTATGACAGCATTTCGATTTTATTGCATCAGACTAAATAGAGACCATCTTAAATGCTCACTGAATACTAAATACCATGCTAAAAAGTTCTGCTACTAAACCATTACATGTCAGCCAATATCCATTGTAAGTCCTGCCATGTTAAAAGGTGGATGCTCACTTGACTTACTGGCCACCATGGAGCTTTGTGTCATCACAGGTAAGTCAGCACTAGATTAGCTGGTCATCCTCTAACCTTAGTGGAAGCAGAATTCAACTGTGTAGGACAGACAACACTGAACTCCCATCTATGTTGCCAGCAAAGCAATAGGCAGCACTGTCAGGTACCTTTTAACATTGTATTCTAGTTACAGTACCTTTTGCTTGGGTCTTGAGAGAAATTCCCAACCCCTGATGCTGCTTTTGAGGGATGAAATGTGATGTGTTTTGATGTTTGTGAGTTTTTTTCCTAAAGAGGACTTGTATCCTCCAGGGCAGGCTAACATCTCAAGCTTATTTACTGCAGTGAAGCCCTGCCTGACTGGTAAATCATGATATCCCCTGCACATGCTGCAGACTCCTTCGGCTGTGATTCACTTTGTGGAATGACTTCTTACATGTCCCAAGTAACTGTGGGGAATTGAATACTACCCATGTCTTATTCTCATTAAATGCTGTTCCAGACAATTCACCTGAAATGATCATTTATGGGAACAAAGCAAAAAGAGGTTTGCATTTGTGGTCAGAACAGGTATTCGTGTATGAAATGAGGCAACTTCCAATTCAGGATGAGTTTGTTCACTTTAAATGGGAAAGATCTAGAAAGTCTGGTTTTGGCAGCCCTCTAACTCGTCTCGGACCACCACTGCTTCATCCCTGATTTAGCATGGTTTCACACTTGGCACTCCACTGCCTTGGGTCACACTGACCAGCTGTGTCTCCCACCATAAAACAGCAGCAGGCCAGGAGTTTTTGTTCCATCAGCAGCGTAAGAGTGACTGAAAATAACACTTTTAAAAGTACCAACCCAATAAAGCCAAGTGATTAGAGTTTATAGTGGGGCATAAAGCATTTCAGAACACAACACAGCCACTGCTCAGAAACAGGTGCCAAAGCCTTCTTTGATCATACATAAGACACGTAGCTCAGGAGCTGCATGGAGGACAGCCAGAGGCTGTGTATATGATCACGTAATCATCGTATGGAAGCTGTTACAGAAGAGGAAACACGTAAGGATTCTATATTGCTTTAAAAGGGCTTATTCTTTGTCTTTCCACAGTGTGCAGATCTGACAGCCTCTTTCCCTCTGCTTCCTCTCTAAAACACTAAATATGGCATTCACGAGACAGATGTTAAAATCTTATTTTTCAGTTATAACACATCCCACAGGCACCGGCATCCCCAGCTGCTTCCTCTTCCCCAAGATCCACTCACTGCATTTCCTGTTACCTCCCTCTCCTAATAAAAATCCCCCTAAATCAATTCATCACTTGGCAAATGCATTTATTGTACCTGTAGATAAATAACGTGGAGGGGGGGAGAGAAAAAAGCCCTGTAAATAGAGAGGTACATTGGTCACAGCTTCATGGCACTACTCAGCTTTTATCAAAGTGTGTTTTGTGAGTTAATGGCCCAAGTTAAACTATAGAGAGATTTCAGGCAGCCTGAACTAAAAAGTACTTTTCAAAAGCACTCAAGGCTTCGAGTGCAGTACTAAAACAGAAAAAGAAAACATGCATGACATTTCTAAACTGCAGAGGAAACAATTACTGTGGTCCATAACTGATGTATCAGCAAGTCTATAAGTACTTGTGAGGTTTTTTGAAACAGTATTTTAGCACAGCTGCAGTACTATAGAACACAGAAAAGAGTGCAGCAACAGGAAAAAAAAAGGAAACCACAGAAGGAAAAAAGACCACTAAATTAGGCCCATTAAATATTTAAACCCATAGCAAGACAATGAGAAAGCTTAGTATAGTTGAGGCATCTTCCATATATTACATAAGATCATAGCTCTAGAAGATAGATAGTGATGAAAACTTCCCAACAAAGACAGTACGATTTTTTTTAAAGCATTACAAACTACCAAGGCCAAAAAACTACCCACCTGCCTCTTGAGCTGAAGAGCCTCCAGGGACCAGCAGGCAGCTCAGATCTAAAGCAAAGACCCATTGAACAAAGCTATTCAAAAAGCCCACAGAACTACTGAGTTCTGTCTCTTAGCTCTAGTTCCTCCATTACCTACAGTCTTTGGCATCAGAAGCAAACTCATCCTTGTGACAAAATACATTCTGATGAGGCTGTTTCATGGTTATTCTCTGTGACATGACCTCCAGGTTGTTTGACAGCAATAAAAAAAAACAAATCTGATATTAAAGGTTAATCAATATAGGAAGATAAATGATTGTACCTTCTCACCGTACTTCTCACACCATTTCTCTTTCGAAGAATTCAGCCCCACTGGGCACTTAACAAAGAACATAAGTGAAGAGGTGTGCTGATAGAATGGCTAACAGAGTACTTTATTTTGGTATAATGAAATACTATAAACATCACTTTGCTGTGTTTATAGCACAGAAGCCTGTGTAGACACAGACTCTACAATTCTGCCTTCCAGAACAAAGCTCCTAAGAAAGATCTGCCTTAGAAGTCCAGCTTATACCTCCTGGGCCATTGGAATATTGACTTCCTAAGAGACCCTTTTTGAACACTGCAAAGATTAATGGCTCTAAAGCAGAATAGTGGTTGGCAATGAGGCAAAGAAATGCTTTTACAGCAGCCTTTAGTTAGAGCCAATTCAGGCAAGGGACAAACACCTTGCAAGGAAGCTGCATGCCTTCATTCAGGAATTTAAAAGTGTTTCATTATCCAGTTAAACTCCTGCAGTCCTGTTTCATCATTCAGCCTTTCCACAGTGTTCTACTGAATTCTTCCAGAATGAACACGGGATTCTGATTTTGTCTGTCTCCCCCTGGTCTAATGGCATCACCAGTTAATAAAGCCATCAATTAACTATTCTTGTCTGACCAGAAATAGGACAGAGGCAAAAAGGGGTTTTAGTATTTTATCAGTTTTCCTATTAATCAGATTTTTTAAAAGCATATCAAATTGTTTAGTAATCTACAAGCCTCTCAAGTAATATCTAATCTTTAGGAACAGAAAATTTTGAAGCTTGTTGAGATGATTCAAACTGGTATTTTTTAGTAAGACGCTCATTTTGTATTCCATCCCCATCCATCCTCCCAAAAGGAATTTAAAAAAAAGCTTTCCACTTTTAAATCCCTTTCACTTATAAATAACTTCACATTCAAGAAACACAAGGAGAAATGGAAACTGATGCAAGAAAAAAACTGCAAGAATGAATGGACTAAAAACACACTGTACAGAAAGTCTCAGGCCAAATCCATCCAGCTCAAAAGAAAAACAGCTAAAGGATGACCAAGTCAGTCTTAAGTAAGCTGGCAGCTCAAAAAAATACCGCTTTCAAATTGAATTAGACATTGTGAACTATTATAAATAAGATGTTATCTGTGGGGGGAAAAAAAAGTCTGTAAGGATGACTTTGTTATCATCCAAAGCTGAAGAGCAGGGACAGCAATATTCCCACACACCAGAGCACCACCAGCCCAGGTCCTCCCTCAGGATACAGACAGAGGTCAGCTTCAGTTCAGAGCAAGGAGCTGAGTAAGTCTCACTCTGAGATCTACTGAACTTATTTCACTTAGTAAAAGATACAGATATTTGTTGCAAAGGAATGAATGTTAGCATTGGTAACTGTGACCCAGATTCTAGCCCTTGCAGGAAGTCAGTATCATATAAATGAAATCAAATCAACAGGACAAGATAAAAAAAAATATTTCAGAGTATTTACTTACCCACCATGTCAGGAAGATTTTCTCAGATTTCAGCAGGCCAAATGTAATTGAAAAAATCAGACTGAGTTTGAGACTTAGCATCCCAACTGCCAGCTGAACATCCTTGCAACTGGACTACAGAAAATACTATTAGTGTCATCATCCCCTCACTTCTGTAGAAAGTATGGCAATGAGAAATGCTACCTGACATAGATCTATTTCAAAAATTGAGTTTCTGAAATGCTGGCATAACACAATGATGTGTGTGTTATTGGAACAATGCAAGTCTTAGTTACCTAATATCCAATTTTAATTTTGCAAATTATTTCCTTAGTGGTCCTTCCTTACTTCTCAGAAGTACAAGTTTTGTTGCTTTAAATAATGTGAACTACACCGCATTTGGCAAAGGCTCAGAAAACATATTACCCCATGCCAGCTGACAGGCAATCACTTGAAAAACTCTTTTAACTCACTTGAAAAGCTGAACATTAAAGTGAAGCAAATTATGCATTTCTAGCAGGACTGCTCATTGCTTTCTGCAGTCCTTTTAAGGTGATGGAACAGGTAGCTCCTTTCAAAGCTCTCTCTGTAAGTCAGTTTGTGTAAACAACCCATTAGCAGAAGCCATCACAGTTTGGCCTCAAACGACCTGAAGACTTGTACTTCTGTAATTTAGAGTCTTCCATCACTGATACCATTCCAGCATTTCTTTCCTCTTTGCCAAGCATGTCAACTACCAGTGTACTGTTTAAAAACACCAGTGCTATCAGGAAGTGTTATCAGTTCTTTGCTGCAATTCCACAGGAGACACAAGTGCTTCATTCTGCCTCTCTTACAGCCTAAGGACATGTCGTATTTCAACACTGGTCTTGGGAAGACTCACACAGAGCACTTGGGAGTTCTCTATTCATCTTCATTTCACAGATTTACTGCAGGAAAAATGAAGTGATATAAAACAGCTTGTTCCTGTCTGTGCACTTTAATATTTAAAACACTATAAAACTCGTTTAACTTCACGATTTATCTTTCAGATCTTTGAAATCCTGCAACACTAAAATTTCTGGTGGTGAAGAAAAAACTCATTCAAGACTAGCAAACTATTACTCTGCAGCTTACTCTGCAGCTCTACTAACATTTCTTTCTGGCACACCTTTTAAGTAGAGGAAGAAAAATCTTGAAGGACTGAGAATCTGGATAGGACAACATGCTCCAAGTTTAAGTGTACAACATACCAACAACTGTCTCCTATTAGAACCCAAATACATCATCTCTGCTTATAAAATTGTATTAAACCCTGATAGCATTCAAGTACAAGCTTAATAGACATCAGAAGTGCAGCTGTGTCCCTCCTCCACCTCTCTTCACTGCTGGAGAGTGCTCCCTTTCTCCTCTCCAGGGGGATCAGGGTGCCTCTGGCCCATTTCTTTTTGCTGAGTAGCTCAGAACCCTTTCCCTCAATATATGGAAGATCGGGCTGCTTGGGCCTTTTAACACACAGACATCAGCAGCCTCACCTGGGAAAGGAATAAGTAGCTGAGCAACTGCACATACCTCACTGTTACTGGCTCACTACTGCTCCAGACAACAAAAGCAGGCAAGAATACCAAAGAACAACTTTATGCCACAACACTCTCTCAGAGCTGCTTTCTTCAAATGTTGGACAGAGCTAAGATCATCGCTGAATATTTTCTTTAATGTTTTCCCAGAACATTAATCTCATATATGCCCAACTGACTACAAATGTCTTGATAATGTTTTTTTGTCTCAGTAGATGCTAAAATTTATAACTTTCTTCCATTCCTTAAACTGAGTCAGAGGGCCAAAGACCGAGAACTTTACAAAGAGTTAAATTAATAGGTAGAAAAACAAGGCAAACTAATGACATTTAAGACAAACCAACATAACTCAGATATGAAAATATGGGCAGAATCTATATGCAACTTCAGAATTTGAGCAAATGTGCTCATCTCCATGTCCAGTCCCTAACAAATTCTAATTTTTTTCAATAATCTGCTTAGAATTATGAAGGATTAAAATCACATTCTTGTTAAATGCCAAAAACAGTAGAAAGGCCATCATTAGAAACTGGATGCAATGAAGTTTCCTTGTTGACTTACAGACCTACAGGCCAAATTCACATCTTCAACATATGTTCTAATGCTTACAATAATAAAATCACAATGTAATTTTTTTTTCTGGTTGTTGTGTTCAGTTTTACATTCTAAATTCTGCAGTTGATAGGTACAGTTTGGGTTTTTTAAAAATAAATTCACCTTTAATTCTCATTAATAGGAATAGAAATATAGGCTGGCAATTCACATCAAGTCGAAGTTAATAGTATTCTCACAAAAAAAAATCTGTTTTAATAAAGCACTTGATGAAAGTTAGACAAGGTATTATAAGTTTGTGATTTATGGAAACAAAACAGGAATAGCTTCATCTTTGTTTTAATCTATCAAAAAAAAATCCTGACTTACAGGACAAGTATTAGCATTTTTTAATCAAAACTATTTAACATTGTCAGGATGACAGTTTCATAGCATTTTTAGAATAGATTTTGTGGGTTGGAGTTTTTTTAATCATATTTCAAGAGAATCACGACACTGGAACAGAGGAAGAGTGAAAATTTGTGACTGTGCCTCCCCATATTTTTTTAACAGGAAGATGTTATAGTTCCTGAGACAAATTATTATGAAACTATGTACAAAACAGATGGTTTATAAATTTGATTTAGTCTAGAAAACGGTTCCTTTTTTTTGACAAATGGAAGAAACCTAGAAGTATGTTTCTATTTGCAATGTGTTTCCCCCTCAGTGACTTGTACTGTACTGTCTCACAGTGCATTCTAATTTTGTAGACAGGAGGACACTTGTAAGAGGTATTTGAGATGTGCTTGGTGTCGTGTTGTAAGGACTTCTGATCAGACTGTGGATCACTGTGGAACTACAAACTACAGAACTAAAAAGCTTCACCTGCTCAGGTTCCTGGTTTCCTAGACTTTTCTACACATACAGTTTTAAGTACACTTATTATCTAACCAATCGGCATATTCTTACATTACCATATTAATAATAATCTTACATCAGGCATCTGCATATTCTTTATCTGCAAAAGAAAGTACAGATCAGCATATTCTGCAGGATTCAAGGTACCCACTCCTCAGATGTCAACACAAATAGCACAACCCATGAGGGAAAGCACAGTGACACCACCTCTCCCCAAACTTCTCTTAGTGGGAGGACAGAAAAGGAGGAAGACTAAGGTAGCTGGGAACAGCTAGTTCTGTGAAGCTGCAGTGACTTCCAGTGATAATATATTTGCTTTAAAATGCCTTTTGTTCCACTGCAATTAAAAAGAGTCAATTTTCAGATACCACATTCTTATCAGTACATCCTTGCATGCATAAATCTTTCTTTTGCAACAGATGCTCTGGCATTCCTTTCAGAATTGACACATAGCACTAAAGCAGTAATTCTACAGATGTGTATTTCTACACTGTGGGCTCAACTTTTCCTGTCCTAATACCCAGAAGGGAGTATGACCAAAAATGGTATAGCATTCCCCCCCCACCCCCATATAGATCTCAACCTATTGACTGCACTTTAAAAAATAAACCTAACTATGCCTTAGATCAAATAAATTACCCTACAATAAACTGCTCAATAATCCTGATCTCTGTTGTGTCAGGTAACAGACAAAGTCTTCTCACTACCACAAAAAAGAAAACACAAGCAGAGCAAACCAGCCAGAAGCACCTTGTCTGGAATTATGACCAACTTTGAAAAGCACTGCTTCTCGATACACTAAGGACAAAAAGCTGGATAAATGCATTTTAACAGCCATTTTTAAATACAGCATATTTTCATGACTTGGAAATATAACTAAATAAAACTCTGGTCCTAGTTCCCTCTATGTCAAGCCAGCCTCTTTTCAAAAACTCCAGAGACAAAAACCACAAAATGGTTTTCTTGCACCTATGCAACTAAAATTTCAATATTTTTGTTCATCAGAGTCCAAAAACTCGACAATTTTGCAAAAACTACAAGCACTGCTTATAGTCCATGACTAATTAAGTTCCTCTTTTACCAGTCTCATGTTCTGCATTCATGGGCCATGAGTGCACTTTCACAGGCTATGAATTATTCAAGGATAAGGTGCTTAAAGAGTCTTATTTAATTTTCTACACTTTTAAAAAAATGAAATATATAGAAATATAAGGCTTTGAAGCTTACAACCCTGGCATTACTCTTTGACCCACAGGATCTTAGTTACCAATATGAAGTATAACAACTTCAAGACACATTCACACAGTAGGATAGCCAGCATCTTGGCAGGGTTTCCTTTTTGCTTGATTTGAAACAGACAATTATCCTTTAATTTTCCCCAATTCTGAATGCACACCAGCCACCATGCTGTTCAGCATGCTGCAGATGGATCTCTTTTGCTCCCTAAGGTTTAATGTAGACTTTAAATCACGAAGTTGCTAATTGCCTGCATGGAACCAGAAACAGCAATCCAGCAAATCTACACTGTTCCCATGCTGTGATCTTGGACCTTGTTTTAGTTAATGAGAGATTACTACATTTAACATCAAATTACCTCCAGATTCCACAGGTGGCAAAATGAAGCCAAATAGCAAATTTTCCAAACCACCCTTCCACAGTGTTAAGCCTCTTAAAAATAACTTACATGTTTAATGACAGCTGCATTTTACTGAGAGACTTCAACCACAGATGTGCACAAGACCACAGAGCTGGAGAAGTCTCCACAAAGGTCTGTTTTTTTTACATATACTACATTTACAATATCCTGAAGGAAGTTCTTAGGTAATAGAGGGAGCTTCTTTGTGTCATGCTAGAGAAAGCAGTTGCCTGCACACTCTGCATGAAGAAATCAGAGGAATGGGGAACTGGAAGAGAATAGAGCTCAGGCTGCTGAGGGCCAAGACTGTCCCCCTTAGACATGGTGTAGCTCCATTTTCTGCAGTGCTCTGTCAGAGAAGCTGGCTCCTGATGAACAGAGATGTGGAGCCTTATTACAGTTGCAGTGAAAACTAAGTGTGTGGCTCCCACCACAGCTGCATGCAAATCCTCTTGTAGCTTTTCGTAGAGAAGTGGCCTAGGCTGACAAGTTTATCTCTGGACAAAGACTGACCTACCAGTGCAGCACCTCTGCAAGGAAACATCCCTGCTGGCCATGCATCAGGTCAGAAAAAACAAGATTATCTGTGGACTAGCAAGGAAAATTAGTTCACAATTTTGTTCTGTATTCATATACAAATACTTCATAAACCACTAGTTACAAAATTCCAAAAATTCTCCAACTGAAGGTGTTAAGAATAAGTATTAATTAATTAATAAAAAATAATGCTTCTAGCACAAGGTTTTTACATTTGCTCTTGACTTCCTATCTTCTCATTTTTACTACCTAGTTATCTCCACAGAATGGATGCAAAAAGATTTCCATCAGCACATTTAATGAAAACCATTTCTTTCAAGCAAGGCACAAAATTTAGATTTATTTAGTTTGATTAATCCCAATTTTTGTTTTACATTAAGTACAAAAATCAGCTGGAACGTAGGTGTAAATACAATTCCACAAAGTAGTTCAGTGAGATTTAAAATCATATTCAGAACCATAAAGCACACTTAAAAGCAAGCCCAGGATATACAGATTGCTTACCATATCTGCTGAAAGAGCTCATAATAGATCAACTTATTTAACAACCTCCAGCAATAACTTATCTCCTTTCTAATCTTTCATTTAAAATGCATTTAGCAATTCTGTACCTAACAAAGAAAGCATTAAAGAATGAGAAGGGCAGGTAAGTTTTACTCAAGCAGAGGCCTAACTTAAACACATATACAATCAAAATTAACAGAACAATGACTTCAATATTTTGAACATTTCTAAGAACATAAATGCTAAGAGATAATATAGAAAAATAGCCACAGGCTCCAAGACTTATTTACTTCTCAAAGAACTTATGGTGTACTGTAGCTGCCTGAAATATTTTAACAATTATAGAAAATTGTATCTCCAGGTTTGGTATGTTCATATTTTCTAGATGAAAACATACATTTAAGACAACCATCAACTTATTTACAGTTAGAAGCTTATTCCTTTTAAAAACTGTGTTAAAAAAATCAGTTTTGGCACTATCCCTAAGGCAATGGATGATAGGTACCTAAGACAGCAAATCACATAATGAAAGCATAACCAGGAGAAAACCACCTTTAACTTTTAAGAAACTGTGAAGCCCTAATTAAAGAGGAAATTAAAGAATCAGCACTTCTAAGTCACTAAAACACCCTACCCAAAACACTGAAGATTCTTGCTATATGCAACAGGAATTTGCTTTCATCTGTGAAGCCCCCTTGTCTTGCAGGAGAACCCACTATTTCTATGGTTATTAAGTTATCCAACTAGTTTTATTACCAGAAAATAGCAAAAAGTTTAAGTAGAACATGAATTTATGTTTTAAGTAAGCAGAAAAAACATTACTCTGAAGTCCAGCCTTTGCTGTCTATTTAAAACACCCCAAAGGCAATTTTTCCATTCAGTCTATTGAGTAAAGACCACAGCATCAATTTTTTAAATTGATATTAATAGTTTTAACAACTTCCTTTTTGCATTTCCATCAGCTTCAGTGGCAGCTGACCCTTAAACAACAATTTCCCAGTGTTGCCACATTTCCACTGCAAAGACTGCAAGCCTGGATTTCATAAACTGTGGATTCCATTTAAATTTTAAAATAATCTCTGCATTTATCCTAAATTTATAAAACTATTTTTTTTTTCAAACCTTAAGGCAAAAAACAAGTTTATTGGTTATGTTTCTTTAAGTCTGAGAAGGTGTATGAAGCTGTTTAAATATCAAAAAAGCTAACGCCACATACAGTATTACCAACAAAAGTAAAGAATAAGGCAGCATGCACCCTTAAGATGAAAAGAAAATTTAATTTTACAAGATGTTTAAATAATCCAAAGGCAAAAAGCATCTGTCTCCTCTAAGAGTATCTTCATAAAACATGGAAATGTTAAGAGGAATGTTTTAGAGGACATCAAGTTACTAAAATATTCTGTTCAACGTTTATACAAATACATTACTACAACTGTAAGTTTACATACAATCAACTGACATCTCAGTGTTAACTAATTACTTAAATTTACAAGACAAACATAAATAAAGCTGTTAAAACAGGCAAGTACAGTACTGATCTATCATTGAGCACAATGCATTTTGTACTTCTTTCACCTTGAAAAGAATCAGATTAGAATTGTGCGAAGTCGATCTCCAAACCTAAAAATAAAATAAAAGAGAATTAAGTATATCTATGCAGGTTTTACACAGCGTGGGCATATTCCAAATGTTTAAGTCCTGTTTTCAGGCATGTAATTTACCATTTAGCAACCTTTTGTCTGTTTTCAGAAGAGGCCACAGTCCTTAAGGTTATTTTTAATGATGACATCAGTTACAGCATCAAAAACAAACTGCACATTTTTTGTGTCTGTGGCACATGTGAAGTGAGTGTAGATTTCCTTTGTGTCTTTCCTCTTGTTCAGATCTTCAAACTGACACTGAATGTAAGCAGCTGCTTCTTCATAAGTGTTTGACCCTAGAAGAAGAAAATTGCTCAGTAAGCAGGTTTCCAACAGAGGAAGAACAAGATGCACACTATCTTTGAACAAAGGGGTTCCTTGGATACAGTTAACCTAAACTAGAAGAGGAGAAATTTCACAGCTATTGCTTTAAGATACCATTAAAAAAACTTGGAAGGAGACCTTTTGGATGCACTTGTAATAATATAAACTTAGCCCTCAATTCAGTTCCAGGTGCAGGAATAGTCTTTCCATTTACTCCAGTGCCAGAGGAACAAGTCATAAATGACCCATTACCTTCCTAGTGTAGGATGCTTTGTTTCCTTCATTTCAGTTACTTTCTTTAAATTTCTATGTTTCTAAGAGCTTTGGGGTTTTCCCACACTCAGTTAAAGACACTTGGCATATGCATTTCTCCCAAGCTTTTTACCTCCAACATGCTATTTTCTGCCTGAAGTTAAAAAATGAAAATGATACATAAAAATGCTAAGACTTGTTAAATTAATTCATGCACTTTTGCTGTATATTTCCTGAATAAGCCACAATGGCAAAATGTATGTACACTCCCTGTTCAAAAACCTCCCATATATCTCAGGAAACCCTACTTATATGGAAGTACAAAAGTAGGAGAACATCAGAAATAAGAATGGGCTAAATAAATGAGCCTGAACAGTTGCAGCAGTAACATGTAAATGCTATCACTGGACTAGCATTATTTCACCTGGTTAAAGACTTAAACACTGTTTTATTTGTGATCCATCAAAAAAAATCCCATCTTAAATTTTAGGTCATATAAATATTTTAGATGCCTAAAGTTATACAACTCCTCATGATCTATGCATCGAAAAACCCTTTGACATCTGCACCCCTCCAATACCTGCATATTCAGGGTAGCAAATAGTGAGAGGACTTCTTTTGATTTTTTCTTCAAAAAGATCTTTCTTGTTCAGGAATAGAATAATAGAAGTGTCTGTGAACCATTTATTGTTGCAGATACTGTCAAACAATTTCATGCTCTCATGCATCCGATTCTGTAATTGAAAAAAAAGCCATCATCTCTATTCTAGCAGACTTCAGTAGTAAAATAAGGATACATATTTTTGATTATTTACAAATGAACCAGTTACAAAACTAAGTTTTTAGCAAACAAAATCACATTTTACTGCAGGGAAATACAGAGAGGCAAAGACTACCACAAAGATCACTTCCACAAGCAGGGTTTAAGCAACTACTTTTTTCTCATTTCCAGGTTTAAGGTTTTAATATTCCACGAATTTTTTGTGTGTTTTGACATTTTGCAGTACAGATATTCTACAAGAATTGCTGAGTTACCTGAATTTGTCTTAATGCTGATTAGATCTTCTGGAAATTGAAAATAAATTCTGCACCTAGCTAATATTCCAGAATAAGGAAAAAAGTTCTACAAAGCTAGAGAATCAAGCAAGCAGGTATTTTAACTCTTACCATAATATTTAACTCTGTAGAAAAATTATCCAACATGTAAGTACTTTGGCCAAGTTCCAGTCATTTAAGTAGCAGGATGCTAGCTATGACCTTCTTTGACTACATTTGACTTGAAAGGTTTTCTTATTTCTCTTTCCTCCCCAAATTTTATTTTATAGAAAGTTGCAGAACACAAGGAAGAGCAAAAGAGTCTGTTAATGATTCACATACAGAGGTAAGCATCACTTCAGACCACTCAAGATAGTAAAATGCACCCTGTGCACAGTGACACGGAAGGAGTAAACTCTTGAAAGAGGAGAAAGGAGCCGAGGGTGTTGGAAAGGAAAAGGAAGAGAAACAGTTCTGCAACTCGGACAAGAGATTGGAGAAACACAGTTAGAAAGAAACAAAAAATGAAGACTGAGGAAGGAAAGAAAAACAAAATGTGGTAAAGCAGATACAGGTAGGTAAAAAAATTTCTTACTATGTACTTCTAGCATCCATAAAGAGACTAAAATGTGTATTACTGACAACGTATCCTCATTAATTTATGCTTCAATCAAAACATGAGAAGTGTAGCTAAAAGAATACTTATGTCTTAGTATTCCTTATGAGAATATGAGGAAATACTTTGGAACCCAAATGCATGAACTCTATCACAATTTCACTGAGACCTTTTGCACAAACCCCATCCATCTTATAAAGCAGTAATACTTCCAAAGACCCATTTACAGCCTTCCTTCCAAGCTTAGCTTCTGTCCAACAACTAATCCCTTCTTCATCATTATGGTACTTGCCATTTCCTCGTCTTCAGCCAAGACCAAGTCATAATCACTCAGTGCCACACAAAAAATAATTGCTGTAACACCCTCAAAACAATGAATCCACTTCTTCCGCTCTGATCTTTGGCCTCCAACATCAAACATTCTGCAAAACAAAGGTAAAAATCAGTGAATGAACTTTGGAATTTTTAGCTTTCTGAGTATTAACCAACAATATCTGGAATTATCAGCTGTGTAAGTCTGAGAACAACATCTTAAAAAGAAGGCAAAAAACCCTGTATGATTAATTACTATTTTTCTCAGTATACACATCAATTTTAATAAAGACTTAGAAGTCTTCATATTCATTTCAGAGAACATGAGAAAGTATGAGATGAAAGATAAATAAAATTAACTATTTACAGTATTATATTTCATTAACAATGTTAATTGTAATCTGTGTAAAATAAAAATATACAGTTAGCTTTACTAAAAAGTCTACCATAATAAAATATACTGATTAACAATGTGGACTGTCAGTCCTGGTGAGTTTTAGTTCCTCTCTCTTCTAAGTCAAATTAAAACTTAAATCTGTTCTTCAACTGCCCATCTTCAAATAGGCTATTTTAAGAGATTATCTTAGAAGACAAAATAAGCATTATATAGTAAAAATAACCCTCATTTTCCATCCAACAAATGCATTTTTGAAATGCAATTAAGTCTCACATATGACACACTGACTGAAGCTGACTTGTGTTTTTATTAGCCCCCTTTCCTGTTTTCCATGAGTTGTAAGGTCGCAGGTGAAAAAACCCTACCAATTTAACGTTAGTGCACTACACAAACACTGTAAATTGTACTTGAAGGGATTCAATTACAGTTGTTATTTTTAGGTATCTTCAAGTGTTCCAAGTTGCTAGGTTTTAATTTGAAAAAAAAAAAACCCACAGTAAAAGTAAGTAGAGAAGGAAACAAATCAGAAGAAAAAGAAAGACTCTGCTTTCTCATGGAAAACTGTCAGAAACACTAACCTTTAACAAGGTCTTCTGCCTGGGTAAACTACTGCAGAAGTGACAATGCTCACTACCCTTATAATGTTCTACTTTGAGATAATTCCACATTAAAAACACTTGAAAGATTATTCCTGCTGAAAATAGGATTGCTTAGAGGTGCTCCTTAACTTCAGAAAAGTCTGAAGGGAAGTCTTTGGATATCACCCTATACAAATGTGAGCCAGCCACCTACTACTCCTACTTAGTTCTCAAATAATTAGCAATGGCTGTACCCATAAAACATATTTTGTACTTAAGTACTTGTATTGTATTTTAATTAATTCCTTAAATTTTATTAATTACTTCCATCAATTCTAATGCTATGCTTTATAATTTATACTGAGACCTGATTTTCTCTAAGAATTAACATTTCTACAAAAAAGGTGTTCTTTGAACACAAAAGTAGTAAATAATCAGACTCAACTTCTGGACTAGTCTATAGAAACAGGATGAAGATGACTTGCTATTTGTATTTGGGATTGAATCAATAATCAAAGCTATGTTTTATGGAGAAGCTTGATTTATAGAGAAGGCTGAATTGAGGTCCAGCCTGAAGGAATCTAAACACACACAGAAGAACAGGAAAGAAAAGAAAATGAAAGAAATCGATCCTGTGCAGCTAGTCATATTTATGTACCCTTGTCTTAGTATAATTGAGCCTTTCATGTGTTTGGATGATCTCAAACGTTCTTTTCAAGGTTATGTAAGAGCGTACTTCAAGCCTTCCCAATAACTCATTAAGCCTATTGCCTAAGGCACAGGTACAGGTGTTTGAATGTTCAACGTTACAGCTAAATAATTCCACAGGCCTGGCTCAAGGACACATTTTACAGAAGTGTAACCATATGGTCCTTGTAACAGTCACAGTAATCTGTACAGACAGGACCCGTTCACAGTAGGGAACAAAAACATTGGAAAGTAAGTGAGAAGATGGAGAGCTCCTGAGAATACTGAAGTCCTCTCTTCAAGCTTGGCTAAGGACTACTCACTCTCCTTAGGTCTGCAAGAGATTCATTACCATTTATCAGCTATTCTTTTGTGGATTAATACAAATTTCATATTCTTAAGCCCTAAAACAAGGAAACAAAACAGGTTTCCACAGTACTGATTGTCCTAAAGTATCCCTATTTTGGTATTTGTTGTGCATTTTCATGAGAAAAAATATTTTCCACAAAGATACTAAGCAAATATATTTGCTTAGTATAAGCAAATTAATATAAACATGCTGAACAATTTCTGCAGAATCTAAATTCATATTTAATGTGTGTTTTACTGAGTTTTCTTATTCTTCCTCATCAGTAGGAGGCAGAGTACGCTGATGGTTAACACTATCTTGTGTTTTCACCTTGAATGCTGCACATACATCAGGGCAAACTTTTTACAAGAGCATATTGTGAGAGGACAAGGGGGAATGAGCTCAAAGTGGAAGAGAATAGGTTTAGATTAGGTATTAGGAAAAAATCCTTTATTGTGAGAGTGGTGAGGCACTCACACTTCCCTGAACAAGTTGTCCAGGGAAGTTATGGATGCCCCAACCCTGGAAGTGTTCAAGGCCAGGTTGGATGGAGCTTTGAGCAAACTGGTCTAGTGGGATGTGTCCCTATCCACTGCAGTGGGGTTAGAACTAGATGACCTTCTAGGTCCCTTCCAACCCAAACCATTCTCTGATTCTATGTCTTTAGATAGAAAATGCTCAGAATATTATCATTATTTTCTAAATCTCACACCCCAGAAAACTTCATCTCTAAAATACTACCTTAAAGTATAGGACATTTGAATTCAGCTCTTTGGGAAAATGGATTTACTCTTTCGTACAACACCAGCAAACTCTTATAACCTTCCAGCTCTCCAACAGAATTTAAAACAAGAATCTAATAGAACAGCTATTTAACATAGCAGAAAATGCAACATTTTGGTTTGAGATTTAAATTGTATCAAAAGTATCCTTACAAAACATTTTCAATATATCAAAAACATTTACAGGAGCTCCAACAACTCTCACATGCCTTCAGAAAATTGAGTCGAGCACAACATTTTTTTTCCTTTTTTTCCCCCCCCCCACAAAAAGGGGGGGAATAATCAAACTTGTGGTTAGACAAATTTGTTAAATTACACCATTGAATGCCATATTCATAATTTTACAGGAACTTTGATGGACAGATAACCATGCAGCATGATTTACATACTTAAAATGAAGATCTTTGAAAGTAAAGTGAGTTTCCACTATTCCTGTAGTTTTCACTCTAGTCCTGAGAACGTCCTGTTGAGTTGGAATGTAGCTGGTTTGTGCTATTCTGTCCAAGTCATTCAAGTAACTAAAGGTAAAAATAAACACTGCTTTCAGTTATTCATAAAACAGCAACAAAATAATTACAAATAATTACAGAAGTTGTAAGTCTATTCATTACACTGTGCTTGAATTTTATAAAATCGTTTTCTCTGAGACACAAGACACAGTATTCTACTCAAATTTCCAAGTTTTTTTCTAAATAAGCTTTTGAGACACAATATTTCATCCTAGATGAAAGAAAACTTATGCAATTTATTCCATTAGAAAGAATTGTTTAGAAATTGTGAAATGCAAACATGGTTCCATAAAAAATGTTACTGACACTAACTGTAACATCTTCATCTTTGCAACCTACTGAACTGCAGGTTATTTCGAACCATAAACAAAGCCCAAGATCACTCTATTTGATAACAAATAGGAAAAGAATAGCTCAGTGTTTTGGCCAGAATTTATGTGTCTAAGAAAATGCCTAATACATAACAATTAGCTTTATATTGAGAATTCCTAATATTTTTTACAATTAGTATGTTTTCATTGACAAACTCCTTGCAATGTAGGCTAAGTCCAGTGTTTCCAAAAAGCTATCCAGCTCTTAATTGTACCTTTTCTCATAGTAAATAGGGAAGGCATTGTGTTCTATTTTCTGTATAACAAGAAGTTAACCATTTTACAGATACGTTTATAGGGCCAGAAGAAATTTTCTTATGAAACCTGAGTCACAGTTATCTAAAACAACGAAATAAGACACAAGAGATTACCACAGGAGAGTATCTGAATCTCCAAATGAAGCACTCCATATGGAAAGAAGTTTATACAACTGAGAAACAACTTCAAGTACTACAAAATACTCCAGAATCATAAAAAAATTGTACTACAAGGCAGTATCACTGCTATTGCCACTCTTTACCATCATGTATCTCCTTCAGTGGACTCTTTTTCTTGACTGACTTACCATTACTTACTGCCACACCATCTTATTTTTGCCTTCATAGTTCCTTAGTGTTTTATTTTCTTACTGAAATGCCTTAGCATAAAAGATATTCTAATTGTTTCTTGGCTCAACTCATTTCCAATAGAGACTCCTAATTTACAATGAAAACATAGCAATGTTGAAATAGGAAAAAAGTGTATTACGAAAGAAAGTAGTATCCTTGGTAATACAGATACAGATCACGTCATCACATTTTTTGGACATGTTCAGATACTAAAAAGGTCCTTTAGTTATGCTTTTGTAATAGAAAACCTATTAAAGCACCTTAAAGCAATTTTTGTCTTTCTTAAGGGAGTGAACCACGTGATCAGAAGATGACAAGTTCATAATTACACTACATCTTTTCCTTTCCAACCTCAAAGCTTTGCTGCAGAATTTTGACCCAAGCACACACTATCTTTGTCCAGATACTTCTGTGGTTTCCACCTACGTGGGAGCAGAATTTGTCAAAACATGACACCTCATACTGCTTTAGCTACTAGTTAAAAGGCAAAGAGAAACTTGTCTGTCACACTGTACTTACTAGGCAGCAGAGTCATTGAGCTGGTATTCTCGAGATCTGTTGAAACAGGCTTGAACCCCTGTGTCCTTCCACAGTCTCTTGATAACTCCTGCAAGCTCTGAAGTCATAAATCCCTCTTCTGCTGCTCCAGCCAACACAAAGAGCTGACGAGCATCATCCTTTAGGATGTAAACACAGGGTGAAGAGAGAAATAAAAGAGAAGTATTATCACCTAAGAACTAGATTTAACAAATGTATTACTTAACCTGGTAAATGTGGATATAACCAAACAAAAAAATGTGAAAGAAAACAACTTATTTTGGTGTTCTGCATTGGATATTAATTCCCACATCTTTCAACAACAGAAAAAGACTAGAAAATCAAATTTATCATTAGCTGCCAAAGCTTCTGGTCTGTTTATAACTTGAGCAAGGTTTTTATAAACAGAAGTAGTAATGTATTTTGTGCTCAAACCTAAAGGTAACCATATTTGCTCATAAAATACCACATGCTGGATAAAATGGTTACAATACAGACTAGACCCTTCAGAAGGGTAGATGTATATTGAACAACTGAAGAAAACACATTAATTGCTTAATTTTAAATAATTACATGACTTTGAAAGTGACAAATAATCACTTCTTCCCAAATCATGCATCAGGAATTAGAAAAACACTTCTAAAAACCTTTCCAGATAAATCAGCTACAAATATCCATTGCCTTAATTATTCTACAGAGACCAGGTTCTCTTGGTAATGCAACATCAAGCAAACATCAGGATTTTTAAAGAGCAAATGCTGGATTTTAAAACTATACATAATAACTGGCTTTGAGAGTGAGGCTAATGGAGTACAGGATGTAAATCCACCATTCCCCTTTTATCAGCATTTGACCAGTTGACCAGTGACATCCAATTTTGACTGAGCAACAAAACTTAGTATTTTATTTTCTAAAGTATTTCTATTATATTTAGACCTGTAAGGCACTGAAGGAAAGACAGCAGATGGGTATAGGGAAAACCCACATTAGTACTCTCCTGTGGGTAGCTGCTTGACCTTGGTTATTAGCAGAACATGATCCAATGCCAAGGTACACCAGCCAGAAAAATCAGCTCGTAACTACTACCCACAGCATATACTGTTTGGCCAGTAATTAAAATAAAGAGAACAATGAATCTAGAAAGGAGGAAGAAGAAAAGGAAGACTCAGACATGTCAGCTGGGAACTGAAAGTGTTTCAAGAAAGAAGAGGATTTAAAAAGGCAACATATAAGGTTATTCTCATAAAACAAAAGTGAAGACACATATGCAAATCTGTAGAAAAATCTGTCACTTTGCTTTTCCAACACTAAGCTGTGGGGAAAAAAAACATTTTCAGGATAAGCACAGAAAGTAGTGACTGCTCTAAACATACTGTCCACTATAGACTTAAATAATAAAAGAATGGGTGAGCTAACAGGGAAATTGTTTACAGATGGATTGGGTAATACTGAATTTCAGAGTTTGAAAATGAAAGGCTTGCAGTTCAGTGAACTCAAGCCAAACTTGAAGAGATTTAAACATATTATGTATATATACACATTTGTAGGTATACATCTGAAGAACAGGTTGTTGATGTTTAGTTGAAAGTGTCTTTTGAAAGCTAGAGTAGGTAGAAATTTAAAACAACATTCGTCAAACAAAAATACTGATTACTATACATACACTGGACAAACTGTGGACAAATAATAAAAATTTAATAGATTGCACTAATAATTACATACAAAACCCAGACCTGTAAACATCAAAGGGCTGGACAGTCAGATTTCAGGGGCTTTAATTTGAACACTATGCCTGCATAAAATAAACCTTTTATGCAGACAAAGTTTTCAAATGTTATGCCTGCATAAAAGAGTGACAGTTCTGGTCTTGAATACTGTTTGTGGATGCAAATGCAAGGACCTACAACTCACAAAGCAGCAAATTTTTGTCACAAAAGATGATGGCATTTTATACCTAGGATGGTCTGACTTTCATGCATCTCTACGTGCTCTCAAACAGGGGAGTGGGGAAAGGGAAGGTAGAAAAAGCAAATTGATTTCAGCTTTTCAAAAGGTCAAACATTAAAATGAAAAATGGTATCTGTTACCCCATCTTCCTTTTGCTAAAATGGCAACTACCACAGACACCACAAGTGAGGCAGTATGCAATGATCAAGTCCCATTTTCATTATTAATCAATGCTAGATACTTTCCTTTAGTTATACTGAAATAGGGCAACTCCTATACAGGTGTCATTTTTTTAACCAGATTCCATAAGGTACATAGGAACATACATAAGGTAATGTAAGGTACATACATAAGGTAATGTAAAAAAACTAATTTAACCATCCCTCCAACTAGTGCATATCTCACATTCAGAAAGTGGTCCACAGTCCTTTGAAGTATATTCACTAAATGGGTCTCAAAACACAGTTTCTACTTAAACTGTCCTGTAGCACAGAGGAAAATACACCAGATTTACAACTGACCTGCTGGCATTATCTGTGCTCCCTTGATTCAATAACTTGAAAAAGAGAACATTCAACTTGCTGCTCTACCATTACTCTTATGACAGAAATAAGAGGATGTGATTTTCAAAGAAACCTTACCCCATTTAGAGTAAAACCATCAAAAATTCACCTCAGAAATTTAAGAAAAATAATCTGAATGTAACAGTTTACACCAGGAGTTACAATTTTGAGCTATTTTTTCCACAAAAGACAACAAAATTAAAACAAAGTTGAAAATAATTAAGGTATGAATATACTACTACTAACATCTAATGCTAATGTTCCATAGCAATGTTCCTCTAAAAAAAGAAAAAAATTTGGACCACCAAGACCTGACTAAGTACAAAGGGATGGACAGCTATTTTAACATTGTTCCTGACACAAGTTCGCCTCATCGTTTACACAGCTCTCTGAAGTCGAGAAACTCAGATGACTTAAAATTGACATCATATATAACATAGCCCTCAAAATCTTGTTAGTCATTTTATCTGCTAACACCTAAATTTACTCCTCCTCCGTTTTTCTCTTACTACGCATTTAGTAACATACGTCTACCATCTGCCTCTTTCCAGCACCAACTGCCAGACTCCAGAGAGGACTGCACAAACACTGAACTAACAAGTAGTGAAATACTGTCAGTGCTCTGGAAAACTTTGGTCTTAAGGGCACACTACAGCCAACAGGAGAGCAAATGTAGAGAGGAATAACCAATGAAATTGAAGCTTTTACTAGTTATGCTTACAACTGAAGAGACATCAGGTAGAATTAACACACGTACATAAAATAATGGATATAATTGGTTGTCAATCAGATTTAGACTTCAGATACAACTTTATGACTCACTATACATAATTTTACAAACATCTTTCTTATGACAACCATACATACTGCATTTCACAAGGTTACTGAATGAATACTGACTAACATTTATAAACTGCTTTTCAAACAACCAATAAAACCTTGAAGACTGTCAGGAATGAAGAATCTACATACTGTTTTTTACTTTAAAAACCCTCCTCTCCTCCCAAACTGTAATTCCACCTTAAAGTGATGGAAAGAACTTACAACAAAATATTCCTCTGACTACCTTACATGTACTTATGAACATGCTCATGAACAACAAAATCCTTCCTCCATCCTTCCTGTGAGACAACCACAATGTGGCAAGGTCTGGCTTCCAAACCAGTACTGGCATTCTGCACTGTGACTGATTTCTGTGGGGAGGAGATAAAAGCATACATCCTGAACCAAGTTTAACTGCTGTTCAGACTAACAACTCTGGGGATCAATTTCAGCACTGCAACACAGACTGTATAGAGCCTTGTAATGAGAGGACAAGCAAAAAAACGTGAACTGAGCATTTTACAGAGACATTCCAAACATTTCCCTGCCTGACCAGATGTGGATGTAATCAGGGTCACCATACGTAAGAGCACAGGATTAAGACTGGAGATACCAATAGGTGGGATGGCAAATAAAACTCAGTAGAGCTTTCCGTGTGGGATGTTAGATGAAATAAGATGGAAAATGTACAGAAAAGCTTAGGAAAAGGTCTCATTTCTTGGGAAAAATCCTAGGATTATTATCACTAAAAAATGGGATCCCAGCAGCAGGTCCATGCCCATGTCTCTTTGAGCAAAATAAGTCCTCAGCACTGGAAATCAGTATGAAACAGGATCCAGCTCAGAGGCTGGCAATGTTTCAGGCACTGCTGTGTCTATGACCTAATAGAGAAGTGCAGAGGCAGCACAGTGCAGAAATAGCTAGATGCCTCCCTATTTAAGTTGTATTTTTTAAGATGTCTAACTTAAATTACCTATCTAGTAGCCCACAAGTTCATAGAGACATGACTGTGGACTCCTTAAGATTCAGATGTTTAATTCTCCAAATTTAGACAGAATTCAGAAAATGGTATCTAAACCAAATAGTTGTTGTGAATCAACCCAGCGCTGACTGCTCCACAGGTCACCTTGTGTGTGAAGACCAAAGGCATTTAGTTACCAAACACAGTGTCTCACAAAGATTTCTGAAGGAAATAGAATGGATATTTCAGCTGTATGTCTGTGTGTGTACTTCAATACTCACAGCCCTGATTGGATCACCAAAGTCTATCTTCAACCTCCCCATTGCTCTAATGATAGCAATAATGGACTGAATGGTGTTACTGTAGACAACAGCTTTGTACTGTTTACATTCTTCTTCTGAATAACCAGCTTCATGGATAATCCTATGGAAGAAAAAAATGTAAGTTCTCTATTCAAATTAAAAAGTATTTCTCTATCACAGTATTTCACCACACTTACTTCATTTGCTTGACAATTGTGCTTTTCCCTGATTCACCAGCTCCTGAAAAATAAATGTGTGAAAATTAAACATTAGGCTTCTACTAATCTTTGGAAATACATTTTGATTCTACACTTCATGTATCTAACCAATATAAAAACCTTCAACAGGTAAAAGAACATGTTACAAACTGATTTTTAATACAAAAATGCACCTTCATCTGGGAATTTCAAAATCAAGCAATTTTAGGAACAAATCTCAGTTCTAAAAACTATTTCCTTTTACAGAAATGAGCATAATCTTTACACAGCCTGCTGGTTATTTCTAATGTGAACAGGTGATAAGTTGCTCAACTTCAAAGGGATCTAAAGCTTAATTCCTCTAATTAATTCCTTAATTCCTCTTCCTTTTTAATCAAAACCTAACCAAAATCCATTCTTCACACTGTATTAATGGTCTTCTGTGTTGCAAATGAACACCTTAAAATCCTTCAAGGCTTTAGTCCTTGTAACTGTCTTTTGACCCTTGCATGAATAAACCAACAGTCAGCCTACTTTTTGTTAGAACAGATGGCAAAAGGCTTGCCAGTCAACCTGATATCATTTTAAGTGCTCAACAACAACAAAACAAAAAGCTATGTTAAAATACAAAGCCTAGAAAAACAGTATCTCTGTCAACAGACAGGGAAAAAGACGCAGTTTTTGCTGTCTCAACGATCTATCTTCAGTCTGCTTCTTACTCTAAAAAATATGTGGAACTCTTACAGCAGCAGTCGCTAGCACACTCCCAGTTTTTCTGTGATTTGTGCTGAGTTCTCCCTCTCACAGCTCCCCTTTCTCAATATAGCTTTGCAGAAGTGAGTATAATCTTCATAGAGTCTACAGGTATTTCTAATGCAAAGAGATCACCCACTGTCCAATTCCAATATATCCAAAGAAAACTCTGACCACAGAAATGCACTGATAAAGGCTGTACCTTTGTCTCCAAAAAAAGAGCAAGAATCTGATACATGACAACCTCATCTTGGACAAAATAAAGGTTATTGAGAAGTGTTAACACAAGTTTACAAAGTACAAACTGCACTTAGTGAGTTTTCATGAGGGTTTAGGGGTGAAGGACACTAACAGATGTAATTTACTTTGACTCTCATAAGGCTTCCAATGCCACCATCCATAGTAGCCCCTGTACCAAGCTGGACAAGTACCAACTTCAGGGTGTCTGAAAATCTGCCCAGACAGCCACGCTTAAAGGCTTGTGTCAATGGTTCAAAAATCTAACTGGAAGGCACTTAGGCAGTCTCCAGGGGAAAACACTGGGCCAATACAGTTTAGCATCTTCACCAATGACCTGAAAGCAAAGGTAGAATGCACTGACATCAAGATTGCAGCTGACATGAGCCCAGGAGGCCAGGAAGTGGTTGCCAGTGTTAGGTAACAGAGGTGCTATTCAGAGGGTCCTCAACATCCTAGAGGACTGAGCTGAGGAATCTCAGAACACAGACAATTGTGAAGTCCTGCAAGTGGCACAGAATAACACAACGAACACACCAGATTTGGGACCAATGGGTTAGGAAAACTGTGGGGCTCAAGAAACTGAAGTCAGCAGTGTGGCCTTGTGGTGATGAAGATCAATCACATTCCAGGCTGCTGCACTGGGTCTGTGTGGGACAAAGTTCACCCTTTTCACACCAGCCCTTATGGTGCCGCACTTCACGTTTGTAGCTAAACCAGTGCTGGTAGCACTCATTAGTAAGAGAAAGTGATGGTTCTCTTATAGCTGAGAAATGCCTGCACAGCATCACGGCATTTTCTCTTTTCCACCATGTCCCCACCCCTAGTGGGTAGGTTGGGTGTGGATAAGACCTTGAGGAGGGACACAGCCGGGACAGCTGACCTAAGTCAACCAAAGGGATATTCCATACAACATGATGCCACGCCAGCAGTAAAAACTCAGGGAAAGGAGGAAGAGGGGTAGTCATTTGTTGTTATAGTGTTTATCTGAACCTTTATTTGTTATAACTTTTGGAACCATGGTTATAGTGAAGGGTCTGGGACACAATTCATATCAGGAGCAGCTGAGGGAACTGGGTTTTTTAGCCTGGAGAACAGGAGGCTCAGGGGAGACCTCAACACTCTCCACAGCTACCTTACAGGAAGTTTTAGCCAGGATTGGGTCAGTCTCTTCTCACAGGTAAATAAGCAACAGGACAACAGTAAATGGTCTCAGGTTGCAGCAGGAGAGGTTAAGACTGGCTAATAGGAAAAAATATCTTCATCAAAAGTATTGTCAAGCACTAAAACAGGCTGCCTAGGGAAGGGGTGGAGTCACCATACCTAGAGGTATTTAAAAACTCTAGCTCTGGAACCTGGGGACATGGTTTAATAGTTGGCTTGGCAGTGCTGGGTTAATTGTTGGACACAATGACATTATAAGCATTTTCCAAACTAAACGACTCTATGATTCTTTCCACACAACCATCATGCATGCCAAGGCCCTGCTTTCCAGGAAGTGGCCAAACACCTGCCTCCCAGGTGGAAAAGAAAGGAATTAATTCTTCTCTTTGCTCTGCTAGTGTGTGCAAGCTATGGCTTTCCCTATTAAAACACCATTCTCTTGATCCATGTGTCTTCTTGCCTTCCTTCTATATTTTCCTTATCCTAAGGGAGAGGAGAGTGATCCCACAGCTGTGTGGGTGTTTGGGTTGACCCTGGCCAATAGCTTCCACTGCTGCAGTGGCAAAAGAGCAGACAAGTCAAAGAACGCTGCTCTTCCCCAGCATTCAGCATTCATTACGCTGGACCCAAGTACTGCATACAATTCTCCCCCTCAGCACCCAGTAAATGAGATAGACAAAAAACAGTTGAAGGTCATCTAGATGTTTAGAGGGCACATGACATTCAAGGAAAAGCTACAAGGAACTGGGCATTTTAATCATAGAAAGATTGGTGTGGGGAGAAGAAGGTTGGATATCTGTAAGTTTCTGTCCTTTCCATAACACCCACTTGAGACAGCTTAAAGCAGAAGTAAACTTGTCAGAGCTACACAACAAAGATGTGAGACAATTAAGAACCTCTGGCACAGACAGTTTCAGAGAGATAAGGGAAAGGGGTGCAGAGAACCTATTCCATGGAAGAGGTTATACTGCATGTAGAAGAAGTACAAATTCAGCCTTGGAGATCTTCAAGATTCAACTGGACAAGGCTCTGAGCAACCTTATCTATTTTGATGTTAGCCTGGCTTTGAGCCATGGCCTAAACTAGATGACCTCTAAGAGGTTTCTTCCAACTTAAGTATTTCATTTCTGTAGAACAGAGCATTTCTATGCCTAAATACTATAAAGTGATGCTTTTAGGATATTCCTCTTATTAAACCAAATACATAGCTTCAGGACAGGCTCAGCCCGATTTAAGAATAGCTGTCAGAGGTTGTCCCACCTTGTCCCCAGCACTGCTACTGATGTGGTTACACCTCTCTTCCTGCAACATCACGGACTGAGTGCTGGCACCAAGGGGAGACATTGAGCTCAGAGGAATAGCGCAGGCCTGTCAGCATCAATCTAGATTGCTTAATGCCATCTTTAGCTCATGTCAAAGCAAAAGACTTAGTTTTTCATAAATCTGCAAGTTTCTTTATAAAGCAGCAATAGAATCTGAGTGGCCATGGAAGTACATTAATATAAACAGAAAATTAGACACCAGTACAAAAGTCAGTTGTTATTCAGACAAATGAAGCTTGATTTATAAACCAAATAACAATCTCAAAATAGGTAATTATGCACTTAAGCACAAAGGTGACAAAAGTTTAAAGATTAGCTTTACTAATGAAATCAAATTACTATAATTGGCTTTGGATTAATACTTTTATTCAAAAAATTTGAAGATGGTGTATTCCCTGCATTCAACAGCAACTTTGGAGATATTAAGAAATATACTTTTTTATATATATATACAGCTTTTAATTTGCGTAACTTCATAAAATGTTCTGTTAAAAATTTATTGCATTTGACTAATCAAGAATGTCAGTGTCAGGGCTAGTTACGGTACAAAAATTTAATTATTTTTGTCATACACTTTGTACTCCATTTTTTGAGTCAGATATGCATGCTTCTCTATGGTGTTAGAATTCACATGTACCAAATACGTACAATTATCAGAAACGCATTCTCAGCAACATAACCACAAACACAACACCTATAATACTCATAAAGAATAATTAAGTCATTTATTACAGAGTACCTAAAATCAGCAGAGAGTTCCTGGAAGGCACATTCCCTTATGTTATTTAATGGAAAACAGAAAGGGTTGTGCTTAGTTTGGGTTTTTCCTTTTACTGCACACTGAAATGACTGCAGCATTCCTAATAACCTTCGCAAAGTAGATGGGAAAATTTCACCTTACAGTCCCATACTGAAAGGAAATTCATTATTTTTGCACTGCTGAATGCAGACCTCTGCCAGGTTTTCTGACAGATACACTTTGTAAAATTCCCTCCTTTATCTCAGCATAAATAAGTTGCCCATACAGCAAAATGAGAACTAACTCTGGTTTAGAAAGTTTTAGACAGAAGCAAGCAGTATTAAATATTACATGTGACAGCTGCATGTAAAATGTCAGAGCTCGCTATACTGTCACAACCAAACACTACCTAAATTTAGACAGACTTGATTGTATATTCCTCAAACATCTAGTAAATGATGCTATTTATTGCTTGCTATTTAAGTGTGATACTTGATTTCAGGTCACTACTGTCAATAATCTGAACAGTCTTACTAGCTCTGTTACTATTTATTTAAACCAAAAATATTATTAAAAAGGCATGACAGTTCTGCTTAGACTAGAAGAACAGCAGCATGTCATTTCTGAATTTAAAAGAGTAGTGGGCATTTTTTGTTTGTTTACTTTTAAAGTGAAATTTAAGTTAACTGTTAGGTCATTACATTAATGTAAGTTTTAATAACTGAATAGTCCTTTCTTCCTCTTGGACACTTTATGCCCTTCATGTGCTCCTCAAAAAGAGGGCAACACAATCTACAAAAATCTAATTCAGAGTAAAGAATTTTAACTTTTGTTTTGCTCTTATTTTAGTAAGAATATAACTTGAATTAAATCTAATACTTTTCCTACACCTGCTTGCCAGAAAGCAGGTAGATCCTTATGCTCCATTATGCAGACTGCCAAAATATGTGAGCAAAGCACATCCAACTTAAATAGCAAAATTTCACATTATCCCCAAGATTCTACTATAATCGGAAGGTTCTTCTGCATCTAAGTTTAATACTCAGGCTCTACTTTCACGTGTCACTATTTCCCAGCTAGCATTGTGCTATCCAAAGCAGTCATTTGCCTGGATCCAGCGTGAATTCTGACAGCACTTCTTGAATTCGGAGCCAGCACATAAAGCCAGGCCTGTGACTAACCCTACTGCAGCACGGTGAAGCTGACACTCAGCTAAGTAAGAGGGACTAGGTATTACGATTTTTCTTTCAAATCCAGCTCTCTGCTTTGGCAACAGGAAAAAAAACAAAGCATCTTCATGTTCAAAAAAAACCCCCACACAATCAAAAAACCATTTAACAGATCAGTCTCAATGAATCTTCCCCTTGAAGGAACCAAGTAAGACAAGCAGAGCTCAAATAAATTTAAGAAACAGCTAAAGCAATATTAAATTCTCCAAGCTGTGATTTCGTCAATTACAAAAAAAAAAAAAAAAATTAAAAAGACTGGGGGGGACCCGATCTTAACGTTCTTTTCCAACCTAAAAGATTTTATCACCCTATGACTCATTACTATGAAATTGTAGCAAACACCATCTTGGATTGAATATTCTTTCCAAATGGAGCGAATCTGTGTTTAAAATTAATTGAAATATTTAATAATTTGATTAAAATTAACAGGTAAGCAAAAATGTTACTTTAAACTACTTAGAATGTCTCATGATTTATTATCCCACACACTGCCTACATAAGAAGCATTCCAGAACTACTAATTTCTGGAACAAATATTTTATGCACCCGTGCACCAAAAAAGCTGCTTGGAAGGGCTGAGATTTTAACAGTAACATTTCTAACTTGTGACATTTGCTAACTGGTTACTGAAGAAACCAATCAAATACCAAAGTAAAAAGCAAGGCAAACTTCAAGTTCACAGTATCCCTCTTTGGACAAAATCAACTCTCAAGTACAACTATTCCTAATAGAACAAATATACTTCTTGTCATACTAACATGGAAAAAAATGCAGACTAAATTAAAATAGCTTAAGTGTTAGATAAAAAACTAAAGAGAAAAAACTGGGTCAGCTTTGAAATAATGCCAAATAAGTCAGACTAAGGAATAGAACCCATAAAAAAGCTGAACAGCCTTGTATGTTGCCAGAAGAGAGTTCAAGTATGGACAAGAGTAACTAATTTAAAACGTTCAACAGATGTTTGCCTGCTTTTCAGCCTGTAGACTAGGACACTTAGATCAGATTAACTTAAGCATAAAGACACATGTGAAATGTAAAATAAAATACTTGGACTTTAAATGTTTGGATTCAGGTACTGTAAAGTTCTCTCCCCACAACTTTCCTATCTAATTCTGGCAGACACTTGAATTTCACAGCAGAAAGCACAAGCTGGATGGTGCCTGTTTCTCAGCTGCCACTGGTCACAGCACAAGTTAAATACCCAGTGATTTCTACTCTTTCTGCCATGGCGTCAGTAATCTCTTACAAAAACACATGGCTTTGTATCTTGGAAATATAATCTCTTAAATTAATCACCTCATGACACATTATCAGACATGAGATTAAAATTAGACTGCAAGCTGCTAATCAGTGTTACTATACTCAAAATACATCAATGCTAGTACAAGAAACCCACAGTGGAAACTTTGCTACAACACACTCTGGACAGGGTGAACACCAAACGAAACATTCTCTGAAACCTAAACTGCTGTCTGAATTTTCTTATTTTGTCCACTCCCCCTTTTTGAAGCCACCCAACAGTAGGAGTTATCTACCACCCTCTGGTGTTCTTACTCTGGGGCAGCTGCTGGCCCTGGCAGTTTATGTCCTTTCCTCTTCCCAACTGTTTTCATACAGTCAAAGGTAGATAGTACTCATTACTTCTAAGGTGGCAGTAGTCTTGGAATTTCCACAGCTACTGGAATTTGAATGTGCCAGGAATCTTTCAACAAATTAAGACTCTATACGATTAGTATCTGGCAGAAAATATTTCAGTAAATTAGCCATGCAGTAATAGTGTGAATCCCAGATTACATCACTGATTTAAACCAGAGAAGTGACAGATTCAAAAATTATGGCACCAACTCAGATAAAAGATCTGAGATAATTTTCAAGGTTTCAGTAGCTGCATGCTTAGTCCTACAGATGCAATACCATTTACACCCATGCACCACTGTCACTTTTGTAAATTCCCTAGCAAATCAAAAATTAATTACAACTAATTGTTTTTTTCCTACGTCTTTAGTATTGCTTTTAGTAGATGTTTGAAATCAACTGTATACCATAAAACAGTCAATCTATTATACAGAAAACATAATTTAACAAAACTGTTAAGATAAAATGTCATCTTGAGAAGCAATCAAATATAAATTCATGTATGTTTATTCAGGTCTAGATGTCTAATAGACTGCTCTGAGTTTCTTAAATACCTAGGCTGTTACTACAGCAAACATAAGCAAGTGATAAAGACAGAGTTAATTAGTTTAGTATTGAAACAACAAGGAGAAAATATGGGTTTACATTCAATATAACTTCTGGAACCCAATGAATTCTAAAATTTAATCTTATGGCAAACAAGGAGGGCACAAACTCCATTTTGCAAACCTTAAGGTAACTTCCATTCACATCTTTAGAAGTATGAATTGAGTTTTGAGCTACTTGTAATCTTCAATTAGTGCTTCATATCTTTTTATGACAAAGTGTTATGAAGCGTCCTTTTTGCTTAGAATTCAATCATGTGATAAGCAGACACCTCTAGCAGAAATTATGTGCAATTTTATGTACTACACAAAATTAAACACATGCAGCTTTTGAATACAAATTCTACCTAGCTCTTCAAAACCATTTCTATATTCCTCAGCTGTTTTAAATTACTAGCTTCTGCTACTGCTACATAGTAGGAACCCTTTTATCATTATGTGCATTCCTTGTATCATAACTGTACTGGGGAGTCATCTTGCTCTAAAGGAGAGCACCAGTACAATGCCACGTGTCATATTTCAGAAACTTTGTGAAACATTCAAAAGGAAATGTGGTACCTTGGAATTGAAGCTACTTTAAAAAGATGTATCTGTTCAGAATGAACAGCAGATTTCCTAAACTCCAGTATCACTGCCTTAGACAGGGACAGTGCCATTGTAGCTTCTCTTTCAATTAAGACAGAGGCATAGCTTCCCCAGTGTGAAGTGCCAAACCCAGCAGGACCACGACAAGCTGAGAATCAAAGGTTTGGAAAGAAACCTCTCACTCATGCCAGAAATGAAATACAGGTGCTAATGCACCTTTGGAGATGAAAACCACTTGGTAATCATGCTTGCTGCCCGACAACTACATGGCACATCACCAGCAGCTAAACATTTGTGGCTTCAGGTTTATCCAAGATGTCAACACTGACACCAGCTTGTAAGATTAGCAGTTAGCTACTTAAATGTATCAAAGGCCAGCATCAACACTACTGTCATCTAAAATACTTGGAAGTCTCTCCAAAATTCAAAGCCCAAAAACTTGTTAGTATTTTGACTGGAACTTCAATATAGCAAGCAACTATCTACTCTACAAAACTGAAGTGAGATTTACATTTGGTACTTAAAAAAAAAAATCAAGTGGCTTTCTTCTTCCATACAAAGTAGTATGCTCAGAAACAATTACTACATAGTTTAAAATAATGGTATGAAAGAAGATGATTAAAGACCTTCTTTAACATGAGTTTCAGTGGTTATTGTATATGAGCTCAATCTGGGAGATAAATGCTGACTGCTCCAACACAAAGAACCAAGTCCTTTACTCTTAAAATGTCTATCAAGAAAGTTCCCATCAATTTCTGTCAAGAGAGTACAGCATGCCTCATCCAGACTTTCAAATCTATATCTAATAAACCTTCCAAAAATCCAGAGTGCCTTGACATTGCTCTCCACAGTGTGGTGGAGAGCAATGGCCTTTTACAGTGCACCATGCTATAAATACGGTGTGCAAAGATGGGAGGTTCAGAGATACCAGAGCAAACTTACTAAGCAGGCTACCATTAATCATAACCAAAAATGCTTTATAAAAAATTCTTCTCTGCAACAAAAGCATACTTATGGAGGTTGTTCTAGCAGAGAGATACAACAAAACAATTTGGAATAACAACATATTTTCATTGCAGGCCCCACTTCCAATTCAGAACAACACTACTGTTCTATCTACAATTTTGACAGAACCTACTGTCCCAGCTACCCCATATAACTATGTAACTGTGCAAAGTTGGGGCAATCAGAAAATTGTGTGTGCATTTCTATCCAAAGAGGAAAAAGATCTCTCACGTAAATTATTTTATTCAAAGCTCTACTTGTTACATAATACCAAGCCATTAGTTGCAAATGTGATAAATGGGTACTGTCAAAGTTTATACCAGGGAAAATGCAATTACACTAAAAGCTGTCCTATTATTGTAGAAACAAAGCAATAAACTTCAGTTCATGTAATTTTCCAGTATTCATCCACACCTAACTTAGACGTGCTTTTCATCCTCCTGTAGCTCAAGGACTAAGATCTACAAAAATAAGGAGAAAAGTACATTGATAGTTGACCCAAACTCACTTCAATGTCACCAACTTCTCCAGAACTTGGATGGACTTAAAATGATAGAGATTAAAATGTAAAAAGATCCTAGATATCAGTGAACAATTTCTTTCAAATACAAACATTTTCATAACTCCTATTAGTATTTGAAGCAAGAAAGAAATTTTATGAGCATAGTCAACCTTATTTTTCGTTACCTGCACATGCATTTTGCACACAAAACTACCCCAAAGTAGGGGTCACAATACTTAGAAAAAATATAGCTTTTTTGGGATTTTGTTGTTGTTTAAACAGAATTGGAATTTAATTATGGTCTCGTATTAAACTGAGACAGCTTTGAAGTACATAAAAATTTCAACCCCCTCCAAGACACAGTTGCACCCGAAGATCCCAGAAGCAAGGAGTAAGACCGACACCCACATAAATGGCAGCCTGTTAGGCTTCAAACAAGTATGTAATAAACGCTGATCTAACCTAACCCCAAATGCTTCTATGTTCCAGAACAGCAAATAGAGAAAATAATGTAAACAGACCCTCATCTAGCAATTAGATGACAATTTTTGCTAGCTGACACTGCAGCCCTAAAGCATATTCTGATGAAACCTCTCATGGCTGTTTTGGGCTTCTTCAAATTCATTTACTAGAGGTGTTATTGCCAAGCAACTGACTGCCTCATCAGCTCGAGCACTGCCTTCATTCAAACCCATGTTCCACTGATGACTTCTGATATGCATTATACAAAATCCATGTTTTCTTTGTTGAAGGGTTCTGCATAGCTGTATGAACAGTTCACTGAGATATTGATCTTTTGTCTCTCTTAACAAAGCATCTTCAATGTATTGTACTACACCGACCACATATAACAATCCTGATACTATGTTCCCAGGTGTGTCCTTCCAATTTCCCAATGCCCAACACACTGCTTTCAATCCCAAGGTTTGAAGGCTGTCCTTTGGTTCACCATTGATTACAGATTTCTGCCACTGCTTGTCAGACTGCCATACACACACAGCTTTCTTCATTTTTCGTCCTGCATCTGTAAATACCGTTGGTCCCTGAACTGGTCTTTCTGAGCACAATGGCCTGTCAACTCACTGGTAATGCTTTAACATCTTCCACAGAGGTCCTTTTGGTTGGTGGTTACGTATGATTCCTTCATAACCCATCAAAGCTTCCTGTAATTCTGTTGAATGTCTCAGGATCCACTCATAATCGTCTTCATGGACTGGAATGCTACATCTGCTGGCTCAGCTCCATCCATTTCAATGATTCTGTCCCTCCCTTTCTTCATCAAGGCTGCCAGTGCTTCTGAACGGCTCAAAATGCAATGCTTTGCTTGTATTGGTAAAAACACCCATTCAATGACGACTGCCGAATCCTCTCCTGTTTTCTTTTGCCATTGCAGAATGATGGCAAGAGGAGAAGTCATGGTATTGCAGATCATGAGAGAGACAATGGCTGACCTGTGAGTCAGCAACTATCCATCCTGCTTGAATCTTGCGAGCTACCACATCCAGAGCAGCCTGTTGTTCTGGGGAACAGGCTCAAGAACTGTTTGCTTCTTTACTATGCAGCCAAAACTGGAAAGGTTGTAAATCATCATTGGTGAGGCCAACAATATTGCGGACCCATTGTAGATCTCCCATAAGCTTCTGAGCATCATGTAAGTTGGTTATTTGTGCAGTGATAGTTACCTTCTGAGGCCTGATTTGAGAATCTGAAACGAGCCAACCTAGGTATTTCCATGGTGCAGAACCCTGAACCTTTTCAGGGGCTACAGTTAAACCACAGGAGTGTAAATGACTAGTGAGCCACTGTAGCTGACTATCAGTCAGTGCAGTTTTGGCAGCAAACAAAATATTGTTCGTGTAACGATAAATGAGTACATTTGGCCAACACTGTCGCACAGGCTGAAGTGCCCAATGAACAAAAAATTGACACCTTGTAGGTGAATTTTTGCTACCCTAGGGTAAAACAACCCATTCATAGCATTTGGTAGGGACTGCACGATTGACAGATGGTAGAGTGAAAGCAAATCTCTGTGTGTCATCAGGGTGCAAAGGAATTGTGAAAAAACAATCTTTTAGATCTATTACAACAATCTGCCAATTTTGAGGAATCATTGTGGGGGCAGGAAGACCAGGTTGCAATGTATCCATGGTTAATATCTGTTCATTCACCTTTCGTGAATCAAGTAAAAGTCACTGCTTCTCAGATTTTTTTGGTATGACAAAGATGGGAGTGTTCCAGGGACTTGTGGAAAGGCTGAATGTGACCTGTTTTTAACTGTTCTTGAATCAATTCTTCTGCAATTCGCAGCTGCTCTGATTTTATTGACTACTGGTCTATCCATACAGGCTTTTCAGTCAACCAAATGATTTTTAGGATGGGCGGCTGCTGCCCAGTGGCCGCAACACAAAATGCTGATCAGTTGTCATGACTAATCTTAATTGTGATAAAACATCTCGTCCAATCAAACTTGGTAATGTGTGTGGAAGTTGCATTACATATGGTCACGTCACAATAGTTTGGCTGTCTTCAAACTGCAAAGTAATCAGATCTTTGCTTTGTTTTGGTGCTTTTGCACCTCCAACTCCCACTACCTGGGGGACTGGAGATTGCAGCTCCCATGTCTGAAGCCACATGTGTTGATTGATGATAGTAACATCTGCTCTGGAGTCTAATAATGGTTCTAAACTAATTTGCTGACTGCTTTTCTTTAATTGAATCCTTGAATATGGTCTCTGATTGAGGTCTAATGTGAAAAATACTTCATGTCCAGTAGATCCAAAACCATCTTCCCCTCTTATTTTACATACTTGGCCTTGTCTTTTATAATATTCACAACGTGTATAAGTTTTCATAGGGTAGTATTTGAGCAATTTTGTTTTCTTTTGGAATTGTGACAGGTGGTCATAATGCACAAGCCATAACTTGTACTTGTCCTGTGAAGTCAGCTTCAACCACCCCAGGTAGTGCCACCACCCCTTGTTTTCTTCTTGACAATCTGCCAAGTAAAAGTCCGCCAATGCGGGAAGTTGCACTATACAAAGGACCTTTTATTTCAGTTGGAATCAATGTCACTTCTTTATTATTCAAGGTTACTTCTATTGTGATTGCCATGTGCACTCCAAGACTCCCTTGTGTGGCTGGGACACACTTGTAAAAGAAACCATGTCCTTCACCGGAGTCAGAGAGGTCTGTGTTTGTGTCTTTGCGCGGAGACCTGCATGCTGCGCTGCATGTTTCCCAACCCTCTTCTTCTGCAAGCAGCTGTGGCATGAGAATCAGAGTTGCACAGATGACACCAGACGGTTTTGAGACAGGCTCTTCTCATATGACCTGGTTCACCACAATGGTAGCAAATGCCAGCTCTTTTCTTATTGTTAGTTTCTTTTCCTTGGCTGGTTTATCACTCATTCCGGACAGTGCTGCTGCAATTGCATGCCCTATTTCTTTCACTGCTCCTTTCACAGCTGCTGTGCATGCAGCTGTTTGATTATTTTGTTCTGCTCGGGTGGCTTTTATCAACATTTCGTAAACAGGACTGCCTTGAGATAAGGTTGCTAAAACTGCTCTTGTCTTTGCATTGGCTCCCTCAAGAGCAAGAGTGCAGTACATGTGTTTCTGAATTTCAGGTGGTAAATCTGAATTGTCTTTTATTGCTGCTGACAGGCAATCTACAAACTGTTCATAAGGTTCTGTTGCACCCTGGCAGACAGTGACGAATGGAGCAGGCTTTTTCTTATCTGACATAGACAAAAGGGCTTGGTGTGCCAAAGTTTGTGTAAGCATTTGTATAGGAAATTGTAGTTGAGCTTGCGTGCTAGCAAAGGTTCTTTTGCCCATCAGCATCTCTGCTGTAATCGCATGTACTGGATCCCCTGCAACTTGATGTCTATTTGCTTCTTCCACTACTAATCGGATCCACTCTCTTTCAAACATTAAGTACTGAGACAGTGTGAGGAGTAAAGAAGCCAACTTGGGAACAGTCAGCAGGAGAAAGAACGTATGTTGTAAAAATAAATTGAATAATTAATGAGCAGCTTCCGATTGGAGACCATGAGTTGTGACTGTTTGCTTTGCTTGTTGCAGTATTTTCCAGTCATGTGGTTCCCAATTTGCTTGGCCATTGTTCCTCAATACAGAGAAAGCAAGGGAACTCGCCGCTTGCCAATTTCCTTCCAAGATTGCATCACGGATCACTCCTGACCAGTGCTGCTGAATTACATCTTTCTCTGGTTTGGGAGCTTGTGAAGATGACACAGGCCAATTAGGCATTGGTGGGCTCTAATGAAGGAGTGAAGGACTGAAGCAGAAAGGGGTATTGGTACAGCTTCTGGCACTGTCACAGTTTCTACTCGCTTTTCTAATTTCTCCTGCCGTGTGGAAAATTCTGTTAATTTCTTTACCACTTCTTGAAGAGCAGGGCCATTAGATTCAGAATGCTTTGTTTGACGAGCTGGAACTTTTTCTTCTCTTTCGGATTCATCTGACGATGTGTCACGCAAAGCGGGAAACAGAGATATATATTTTTCTTTTTCATGTTTCTTTTTGTGAACAATGACTTCTCCTTTTTGCTTCGCACTGCCCACTGCTCCAAGAGAGTGCTCTTGCTGTTCTCCTCCCTCTTTCTGTTCTCCTCTCCCTGAAGGGGAACTGTTTACCACTTCCTGTTTTTGATCAGTTGCAGGAGTCTCTCTTGGAGTAACTTCCTCCTTAGGTGACACACTAGCTATCAGTTCTTTCACAGTGAACAGGAGCCGACATTCCCTTTATAGGACGATTCTGCCCAACCCCAAAAAAGGTAGCAATGCGTGATGGTTTCTTGGTTTCCTGCTGCTTTATACTAATATCTCTTCCTAAAGCTTCAATTGCTGCAGCAACTAATTTTTTCTCTGCTTTCATAGTCTCTAAGGCATTAATAATAGATTTCCAGGTGGCTCCCAATTCTTTTGCCTCTTTCCTGTCCTTCCCTCCTTCTATTGTGGTATCCCAAAGGCAATTTCCCACCTCTCACCACTCGGTGGTGCTAAACAACAGAGAAAGTTCTTGGAATTTCTCCCTTTTAAGCGCCCATTTCACGAGGGCTTCTATTTCTGCTTCTTTCATGGTTTCCCCTCTCTTAGAGAGAATACTTGTTAATTGTTTAATTGCTGCATCTAATTCCATCGCAGTCTTACCTCCGGTAGGGGCTTGATTGGCCACTAAAGCTCTGGACTTCTGGTCTCACTTCTTCCCAGGTCCCTCCTCCCTCCGGCTCCCAAACTGGCTCTGGTCCGATGCTTCAGAGTCTTCCCACGTTTAGGGGTTCAGCATTCAAGCATTTCAGAGGGTCCCTGTTCGGGTGCCAGGAATGAAGAGGGTCCCACGGAGAGTCGGCCGAAGTAACGACAATCACACCAATATGATTTCATGTCGTTCTCCCTTTACTGCTTGAAATAGCTTGATTATATACATTTCAGCATTTGTTCACAAGTATAATGCTTAACTCTTATTGGATGACAGAAGTTGTTCACACAGCAAATGCTTATTAATTGGTTGGCAGCTGCAAGCATCTAAGAAAGTATCTGATCCTATTATGCTTATTTATGGTTTTCACATCCTGCTTTAACAAACAACTCTTCTTGCGCAACACCCACTGTTTTTTGTACAAAGCTCTCTGCCTCTTATACAATGCCTACTGTTTCTTCAAGGATGACCTAAAAATTATAAAGTAGCCAGTCTATAATCTACACAACAAAGCTGTCCAGTTCCTACAGAGGAACACTGCTTGATGTTCTACAAACCAAGGTAGTCCTGCTCCTGCAAAGTAGCTATTCTGTAATCTAAAGGGCAAAGTTGTCTAACTCCCGTAGAGGTTACGCCCTTGTTCTATCAGAAATTCCTCTACAGACCCACATCTCCAGTAATAGCAAGTTTTAAAATTGCATTCCAATACTGCATTCACATTGTATTCTATTTTAATATTACTACAGCTTTACTGTTCTCTCCATTCTCTACTGTTTGGACACTGGGCTGGCAGTTGTACTTCTTGCCCACTACTATCTTGCAATCCTCAGAAGAGGATTTTTCCTAGTCAAGCCTACAACCTACAAAACAGAAGTGCATGAAGAAGCAGAGATCTGATGCTCCTTGGATTTGGAATGAAAAGAAACTCCTACCTCTAACTTTCAATCAGCACATTCCTTAACATAGGCTGTTTCTATCTCCTATTGTAGCAAAGAAGTCTTAAAAAAGTGGGTTTTGAATAGAGTTTAACATGTCTACCAAGTGGACCTTGCCGGTCCCGCAAATTTCACATTATTCCTAATCCAATTCTACAGTGAACTGTGACATAGAAATACAGAAATTGAAAGCATCCTGTTCTGCTTCCATCTTCCCCTCCACCTGCTACTCTGCATTTCCAGCACTCCATCTGCATCCAGCACACATCTCTGCTCCTCATCATGCTTTTAGTCAGGTCATCATTAGACCATTATGAAATACCAGTTGAATTGACCACTCTAGCAGCAAACTAAGTCTAATGAGGACAGACAGTTTGACTACTCAGCCAGCAAAAAACCTGAATTAAGCATTTAAAAGTGACAGGGAGAGGGCAAAGCTATTCAGCTAGATGCTGCAAGAGTGCTTTCCTTTTTAGCAAGACAGAGCTTCTAGAATAGCTCTGCTGCTTAAGACAACATCCATTGCTTATTTCCAGCATTCCAATACAGATGTAGAAAGTAGGCAAGAACCTCTTTAGTTTTATTGGAAACAATTAAAAATCCCCAGAGATTCGCAATGTCCTTACAACAGTGATCAATAAAAAACCTGCAGTATGATTCAAACAACTACAACAGCTTCGCCCACATAAAAAACCCAAAGTTGTATGCAAAAAAATATTTTATCAACTTTGCAAAAGGAAGATGGGATTACAGGTAAACATTTGATTGCAACAGTACTTTCAATTCAAGAAGCATGTCATATTAAATTCTAGACTATTAATTATAAACTCACTTCACAGTAACAGGAATTTTTATTACAATACATTGATTACTTCTATAAAAACAATCTGCTTAGAGCAATGATAGTAAAGACTTCCCATCCATTCTGGTTGCCCAGATATTGTTATATTTCACTACAGATTTAATCAGGTACCTCTGCTAAGTATATTACTCACTACAAAGGCAATACTACATTTCTAATTAGAATATTTTAAAAAGTAATCAATTCTGGTCAATTTCAGAAGTTGAAGCACAGTATATATGATGGTGTTGATCCCTTTAAATAAGTTGCTTCACAAAATGAATTTTCTAATTTCAGTATCAATTTTATAGGTACCTACAATATTGAAGTTTACATGTATTGGTAAATATAAATACTGAGTACCCATGTAAGCATACATCTATAAGTCAACACAGCAACTTGATTATCAAGTTGTTACCAAAACATACCAGAGATTATCTTATTTAAAGCTTCAGTGACCCTTCAATTACCAAAGCCAGAAAACTGATTTACTTGCTTATCACATATTTGTCTCTTATTTAAATACTTGGTTCTTAGCTGCTTTATGTCAATTAGCCCCATCAAGCTGAGATCCTGAAAGAATTATACCAAAAGTAACTTTAAAAAATAACACAGAAATATATTGCAAAGGCAGGGGTTGTCAGCAATTGAACCAAAATGAAACAAAGTCAAAATCTAACCTCAACACACTTTAAAATCAAGGATTGGTGCACGTGGGTATCTGTGACTCGAGGTGATCCTTAGGCCTATAAGCTTTAAGCTATAGATAACTCCAGACACCTTGAAGCTGGCTCCACAGCTTTGCAAACTCTAAGGGCAAAGCTGTAATGACGGAAATCACCTTCCAAATCCCCAACTCTAATATTTCTTACACCTGTACTTGAAAAGGACTATAAACAGTCACAAATATGGGTAATTAGTCTACAAAATCAATCCCTTACTAAGAAATCTTATTTTGTCTGCTCCTACTTATTGGTCAAAGAGAACAAAATGTTTAGCATTAAGAATTCAAATATCTTATTGCAGAAGCATACAGGCCTGGTACACAAAACTGTCTCAGCAAAACCAGTTTATTTTTGTCCTAATAGTCTAATTTCAAAACCTTAGTTATCCTTCCACTCAGAAATGTCACTAAGTTAAGCCACTTAAAAAACTGGACTTCTAAGAGTGAAAAGTTTTGAGTGAGAAAAATCCAAAATTCTGATTTTTCCAACTACTCTATATATCTTACCAACTTCAACACTTTGTGGATACAAAATCTCTCAGGTAAAGTCAACCAAGTTCCATTTACAGAATAATTGTGTAATTCACACAAAGCCTGAGGTAACAGTAGGGCACTGAGCAAACAAGGGGAATAAACAGAACAGCAAACCTAGGTAAAAGCTGGACAATGACTAAGACTCAGAATAGGAAGTTTTTATTAATACTCTTATAAGTTCTCTTACATATCTTAAGGTTCTCTTATATATGTCTTGGGGAAAAAAATCAAACTTTTAATAGCTAATTATCAAGTCAGTTAAGATCTTTATTTCAGTGTTTCCATGGCAAAAAAAAAAAAAAAACCAAAAAAAAACCACCCTCACACTTAACAGAACATCTTAAATACCTCTTTCCTACATCCAGTTTTGCTGTACCACAGCATTTGCCAGATAGCTTGTTACAGGAAACACTGCAGACATCCATCAGCTAGACAGCAAAACTGACTTCAGAGTTTCATGCCCTCTGAGCCAGACTCATGGCTTGGTTTCAAATTATTTAGCTGGACTTTAGGATGTGCTGGCTACTCAATTATTCCTTCTCAGAGGACCAGAACAACTAAAGGGTAAAATGTGGCAGCAAAAGAACAACCCATTTTGGCAATATGAGTATACAAATCACTACAGCCTAACTATAGCACAAAGCTCCAAGCTCAAGTGGTGCCAACACAACTATGCAGGGAGCTGTACTGTCAAGTCTAGTTCTGATGCAAGTTAAAAATAACTTCACAAGAGGTTAGCTGAAATACACAACAACTCTAGTAATATAATCCATAGGGCAGAACAAACTGTCATACATGACAATGATGATACAATACACTGTACTGCAGAACAAAGGAGGAAGACACTAATTACATCATAGTTCATTATAAAATTTATGAGTGCACTTGAGGTACCACTGCTGCTGGGAGTGGACAGCTTACCAAAAAGTGCCTACTAGAGCCTCCAATTCAGAAAGAAAAAAAAAAAAAAGAAGCAGCAGCAGCTGCTGTTTTTGAATGAAAAGTTGAAGAAAAACCATTTTGCAAACTTAAAATGTTTTCTAACTCTTAAAATATTAAAAAACTCCTTAATACCTGGTACAACACAACTAATTTTTATGTACCCATAACTAGATTGTTTAATCAAGATTTTATAAAAGCAAAGTCACTGCTACTGGTATGACAAGATAGCACAACGCACAGTTTCTCTTCAACCCTTTCTAAAACAATATGCACTAAAGTAATTTTTTAAAATTTTTAAGAATTTTTAAGAACTAAAATCATGATATAATCATAAATAGTGATTTTATAAAGTAACTTCCAAAAAGAAGAAATATAATAATGCAACAGAAGACCTGAAATCACAAAAGATAATTTGTATTGAAGTCTATACACACATTAAAGACTGATATCATGATGCTGTAAACTTTTACATCAACATTGAAATAGACACAGACAAGCATAAAAGAACTCACACTGCAGTTGTACAAACACAGCCATAACTAAATGGGTATGCTTTCTGCACATCCCTGCAAGGGGGATTAATCCACTATGAGAATTTAGTCACTCCACATAAGTGACATCCTGTTTGGCAGAGTCCAACTGTACCATATCAAAATGCAGAGAGCTCCTAGTGCAGAACTCCTGCTAAATCTAAGGAGACAGGCAGGAATGGAGGGGCAGGGCTGTTCACACTAACACGGACAAGACCAACAAGCAAAAAACCAAACCCAAACATTAAACACTTCTTTTAAGTATCAGAAATCAGCTTTTAAATAAGAGGTGAACTTCGTAAGCATCTGTAGATAGTTGTCTCTGAAGGCAGTTGTCTCTGAATTTCCTGTCTCTGACAGGAAATAGTTTGTTAGAATGTTTTGGACTAGGCTGGCATAATTTATGAAGATAAGGTCAACTCTGAAATGTACAATACTTGTTTGTGAGAATAAGGCTTTTTTGAGAGCTCCCCTAAGTTTAGACTACTAAAGTCTTTCTTGTTTACAAGTGTGGAGAAAAAGAATATTCTGCAGGAAAGGCAAGAGAAGCAATAGTACAAGCAGCATAAATGTATTTTTTCAGTCCAATGTGCAATAGGGTCTGGAAGAAGCCAGGTACTGCCAAGCACTGTGAGGATCATGCTGCTGAAAAGATGAGTATGCAGCAGGAATCAGTTTGGCTGAGCAGACAGAAAGATGCAGGTCTGGAACAAAAGAAAATCAGACAGAAAAAGACGGCTGAGATGTGAAGAACTAGAAAAACAATTAAATAGAATTGTTCTAGCTACCATCTTAAGGAACAGGAAGCTGCAATGGAAAAGATTAAATGCAGCACTGCCTGCTAAATGTCACTTATCTTTTAGAACATGACATGCACACATTCCAGTATGAATCACAAGGATCTATTCAGGAACAGAAAAGTAGCTCTGACAGTCATGAGGACGAAGGTATCCATTGAACTTACACCTACAGCTGTGATTACCCAGAAAGGAGACACACAATGACAGCTGTCAAACACATGATCTGTGACTTCCTGGATCCCAGGACCCACTCCTAAAGAATGTTTAAGACATATCTATTGCCTTTTTCATCCAAGACACAAAACCTTAACACCAAATTTGATATGCTAGGTTAAGGATGTGATAATTCAAAAGACAAAGTGCTAATCCAACAAACTCATGGTGCCAATTTGAACGCATTCATGAAACCTGATGAGTTTAACCTCACACCAGAAGCCATTCTACTAAATGAGGTACTGCCTGTTCTCCTGCAGTTGGCATAAATTCAGTCTTATGTTCCCTAGCTAATTCAACAGAAATGTGCTTGCAGATGCACACCTGACCGGATCACATGTCTGTGAATGCAGCCCACAGATCGGTCACTCAGAATCACCACCTCCCAACATGAGTAGTATCACATTCATTCTGCAAGCATCACTAGAATTTTCATTTGTTGAATATTAAAAGTTAAGATGAGGAACCATGGAAGAAAAAAACAACTTGGATCTAATACTTTCTCTTCCTGGAAGCCAGCCAAAACATAAACTGCTTTTCAAAAATCTTACACTAAGTATGAGTTTATCTGTTAAAAAAAATTAGAAAACACAAGAAAATATTACTTCAATTAGGACACAAGTTTAAGAACCGTCAACTTGTCACAAATAAACTGCTTAACAAAAAGTATATACTTTCCTATGTTGAACTTTCAGTGTTGGCCAATATACTATTCCACTTATATTTTTTGTTCCATTCTCATGAAATTTAAGTATTTCTTTGTTACACATTAATTGAAAATAGTATTAAAGTAAATAAGCTTGTTTATGTAATGGTTTTAAAAGATAAAATCATCAAATCCCATGTATAAACAACCATTTTCTATCTGGCTCACCAATTACAAGATCAAATTCAGCTTACTTCTAAGAATGATGATTCTCAGAAATTTTCCAGGAAAGGCTCTTCTGCTGCTGGGATAGCACACTAAAGTGCATAGAATTACAAGGTTAAAATAGCTATAAATGAATAATGTTTAAAATCCAGTGTTTTCACTCCCAATACCTGCATTCAAAATGTTATGAAGTGATGAACCAATTTACAGATATGACAAAAGAACCTGGATAATCCAGTTCAATAGTATTTTGCACAGATTAAATATATCTGCTTATTCCTAGAGACAGGACAACAAAATATAAATCTAACATGGATCAGTGACACTGTTCACAGTGAGGGTTCAGGTACAGTAATGTCACATCTCCCTCAATTAAATCCCTGCAATTTCTTATTTTAGAAAAAAATCAGAAAAGCATATAATGGAATAAATTAAATTTCCAGTCTAGAAATAGATTGATTTTATGAACACGTCTTCCCTCAATTGAGAATTCTAGCTCAAACCTCAGTAGGATTCTCTAATCACCATGCAAAAATAATATTTTTATATATGCTAGAATAAATCCAATTTATTGGTCAATAATAATAATACAGCTACATGACCATTTTCTACAAGGTCATAAACAAGGTGTTTCAGATGCCACTCGCACATTGCATTTTCCTGGCAGCAGACCACAACTTTTACCTTCCCTTTTATTTCAGTATCTTTTTAGCAGAACAAACCCATAAACAGATGCAGGAGTACAACGGAGTAGATGATAAACTATGACATGTGTGCTGAACAAGCAATTGGGAAAGTGAGTGGTGAGAAGAAAGTGACTCTAGTGGAAATAACTTTAAATACTTTTGCCACCAGATAAAGCATTCACACCACATCCAAGACACCTGACAGGCTTGGCAAGGAAGAGGAAGGGGAAAACTTTCATTCCAAAACATGTGAAATACATATATGCATCCATGGGTGCATGCACAAAGCCTCATCCGGAGTTCACTAAACATTTAGGTAATCATTGTTTAAACAATCATCCCGGCACTGGTCCCAGGAGAAGCCAGGCTCCAGCCTTCACACCTCCTTTTAGCAGAGGAGAGGGAAACACTAACCCAAGCGAGCTGCTGCTCAGCCCACCGTGAGAACCCACACCTATTTGACCATTTGTTCCACGTTCTCAGATCTCATGAGAGCCCAGCAGAAAGGCTTTCCAGCATTAGAAACAGGCAATTTATGAAATTTAAGCTCATAACGTAACATAGTACGTAAAAGCATTAAAATAGTGACAAAATCCATTCTTAATTTTAAAGCATCTTTAAACAGCTGTCATCTGTACCCAAGAATTATGATGAAAAATAGGAAAACAAGTACCAAACTACAGGCACTACAAGTTCTATACAGAACAGCAAAAAACTGAAAATTAATTTCAAATGCCTTGCCAGATGACACCAAGTGTTACCTTGGCACTTTTTAAAAAGGCAGTAAGCTCTGCAGCATTGCTATTATCACATACAGGAAAACCTTTCCATACAACAATCTGAGGATTCCAAAGGTGCTCAGCACTAGGCACAGTACCAGCCCAAAACCTAACAGATTTAGGTTTCCACCAATAGGCTTCCACTTCCATTTCCTAGAAAACAATTAAAGCTTTTGTTTCTGGCTTATCTCGCAAGTTAAATTTTAAATCTAGAAAACCATTTTAGGATCTTTGTTTTTCCCATTCTAGGTTTGTTTCATTTCTTCATCTACAATAAAAGTTGCTCCGTCTTTTGTCTCTTTCTGGAGCCATCTTAGAATTTAGCAACGGAAAGTTATTTAAGAGGTCTGCTACGTTTGTAGTGAATAGAGCACTACAGGAGAGCAAAATCAACGTCGAGGGGAGTGAGACATTGTGCATCATTTAAAGAGTTTGCCTGAAACTTCACCTCTGAGAGGGAAGCTGTAACTCAACAGCTATTTTAATTCACTATTAGAAGAATCCAGTCTGGTTTAGCTATACAGAACATACTGCAAAACTTCCTACAACATTAATTCAAGGCAAATTTGCAGCATTCAGCTGGCCTCAACCTACAGGAGTTTTAGTATTCTAATTAAAATTCTCACTTCCTTTATTCTTCTAATTTTTAAAATAACCTTATCTTTACACACAAGGATATCTTAAAAATACACAAAAAGGCAAGCTTCAAGTACTTGTAAGCAAAACTGAAGAACACACGATGGCACGCCATAAATTGTTATATTACACATGTAGTAGCTACATCAAGGTGGTATTTCCCGTTATAAGATCTCAGAAACACAAGCAAGTCCCACAAAATTAAAAAAAAAAAACCCACCCATAAGTTAAATGGTGCTTTGCCTTTTGTTCTTTTGACACTTTTCTATGCTTTACTCTCGTAGTTTAGGAGTTGTTCGGGTCTACAAGCAACATTAAGAGTAAACATCCCCCCCCCCAACGTAACATTTCCTTCCTTTCAACAGAGGAACAGAGAATCCAGGCCAGAAGTTTCAGGCGTTATCCCTTTCCTATGGAAGTCAGGGCCCGGACAGCCCACGCCGTGCCGCTTCCCCGGGGCGCTGCCTCGAATCCTTCAAGCAGCCGAGGCGCCCACCTGCTCCAAAAAGCTGCTGCGCCTCCCGCGACCCCAAAACTTCTGAGGGGCCCCGAGCACGTACCCGGGCTCCCAGGGCAGCACCGCCCCCGCCCAGCCCGCAGGGTTCCCATAAAACTATACCCCTCGGTAGGCGAGGGAGCTTCGGGGAGCGGCCGCCTCAGGAGGAGCCTCCCCTCACGGCATCCCTTACCTAAGAGGAGCAGCTTGACCTCCCTGGCCGCCTTCTCGCCGTCCTCCCGCAGGTTCCTGTCGATCATCTTGCTCCTCTCCACCGCCGCCTTGTCCTCGGCGCTCAGCGTGCAGCCCATCTTGGGAAGGGGCTGTGTGGCTCCGCCGGGAGAAGTGAAGCAGGGAGCGGCGGGGTTGGGCGCCGGGGAGGCGCTGAGGAGGGAGCGAGTGCTCCCCGCTCGCTCTCGCCTTCCCCCGCTCCCTCACCTGGGGCGCAGCGGCGGCGCGGGTACCGCGCGCCGCGTTCGCCTCCCGGCCAAGAGGGGAGGCAGCGAGCGGGAGGGGCGCGGGGAGGCTCAGCCGGGGGAGCGCGGAGCGGGCACAGCGGGACTGCCGACGGGCGGACCGAGGCCTCGCACCGGGGCCGCCGCTCCCGCCGCCTGCCCTGAGGCTGCTGCGCGCGCGGCACCGCNCGGGAGCTAGGGATGCACGTCGGGGTCCAGCCCCGCCGGTGCTGGGTGCCGGCAGTCGGCCCTCGGGAGGGGCAGTGGCAGGGCTGGCTCTGATCAGTCAGCAGTACTTTACCCCAGGAGCCCAAAGCCGAGCGAACCATCTCACCTCTCGGCTCAAAGCTGCTCATCCCACTCTCTTTTCTGATGGACCTTACTTCACCCATTCATATACACATTATATATACATTTATATACAAGTGTTTAAATGGGGACGGGATGCCAGAAGGACGGGGTCGGGCTGTTCCCGGTGGTACCAAGCAGTAGGACGAGAGGTAACAGGGAAATTGGTGCACACACATCCCAACATGAGAAAGAGCTTCACCGTGCAGGGACCGAGCACTGGAACAGGTAGCTCAGAGAGGCTGTGGAGCCTTCCTCACTGGAGATACTCCAGAACCATTTGGATGCAATCCCGGGCCATGAGCTCTGGGATGACCCTGCTGGAGCAGGGAGGTTGGAACAGATGCCCCACTGTGGTCCCCTCCCGCCTGACCCACTCTGTGAATCTCTGCCCTATCTCAGAGCCCAGCCATGGGGCTGTCTGCACATCTGTGACCTGTCAGAGGTTGTTTTATGATTTGTTCTGCTCTTTAGTATAAAAACCCTAAGAAAGCTGCAACGTTTCCAAGTCTTTCCCCACCACACACATGTTGCGCTGTTTGGATTGCAAAAGAAAGATCCTGTTACCGATAATAGGATCACAGAACAAATGGGGTTGAAGGGACCTCGGGATAATCCAGCTGAGCTGTGGTGTGACTGGGACCCACCACCCCAGCTGCTGAGCACTGATAGGGGGAAGCAGTGATTTCACTGGAATTCGTAGATAGAACTGTGCGCAGCCGATAAAACTTTGTGAATCTCAGGAAAAACTTCAGTCAAAACATAAGGCGCAAAAGCCTACAAGGCAAATCTGTTAAATTAAGATTCATCATTCCAGTGAGTCCTTAGGATTTTTTGTTTCTACAGAATCTCAAGAACTTCTGCCCCCAGAATGAGCTCAAAAAGAGCAGCATTTTACAGCACAGAAGGTGTTTTAGCATTAGAGTGCAGAGACTTTAAGTCAGACTCAGCTATTACTATACTTAGCAAATTAAAAAGCTTTTTTCCTGTAATACTCAATGGAAAAGTGTATCAAATGTTCTATTTCTATTGGATATGTTGGTTTTTCTTCTTTGCAGGGGTCTTTGGATGCTGACAATGAATAAACCATAAGTAATGGTGTAAGAAATGAAGTAGGTAACAGTCAAACTATAACTTCAGTATTTTTCACATCTTCTGATTGGTGGGCATGCTCTCAGCCCTAGCAAAGGATGGTATGGAATTCTTTCTTAAAGAAACCCCAAAAGACATCAGTTCTCAAGACTTTATAAGACCTCTGAGACATTTTACTTGGCCATCTTCATTGTCCTACTGCTATGGAGAATGCCAGGGCACCTGAGAGGTGTCTGTTGCTTCTCTGCCTTCCTGAGTTGTTCAGGTGCTTATTCCATTTTGTGTTCTTTTGGGCAGACTTCCACACTAGCACTGTGTGGGATAAAAGCTTTTACAAAACAGTTCATCTCACATATGGAAACCTAGTCTTGTTTTAGGGTTTCTGGGAGCAACGTCAACTGCTGCTCAGGAAAGAACAGAGTTAGCAGAGATGAAATTGAATAAGCTTAAGGATATTTTTCTGATTTGGAAATCAAGGATAAAGAATGATTTCTGAGATAAACAACACGTGGTTAGGATTTTTGCAAGTGAAAGTAGAGATTAAGGGATAAGAAAGTAGTAGAGATTATGGTAGGTGGAAATAATGTGATAATGAGAGCAGCAGATGTTACAAAAATGGAGATACTACAAGTAGGACGCCTCAACTTTGCATGGATTTTGTTTCATTTAATCATATGCATAGAGCACACATTTCTGTACTTTTGCCCAGGGTTATTTGTTAGGGTGTTCTCTCTGTCCTTTTCCCCCTTTAACACTGTCCTTCCTTACATTCATGGGCAAAAAGCATGAAACAGACCCAAGTTCCTTTTCTTTTTATCACCCTGTATCTGGAAAACAGAACTATATAATGTCTCCTCTTTTGTAGATATAAGCTTATAAGATAAGCTTAGTCTTAAAAATAAAAATTGAATGCTCTTTTCAGTTCTATTTGACCCAAGCCCAGTTTATTTCATAATTAGGACTTTTCTACTACCTATTCCTATTACAACTCTGGATAAATTGTATCTGGTTTTACATGGACAATATTACAAAAAACAGGGCAACGTCTGAGTATCTAACGTGCATTTGAAGACAATTTGTATTGATTTTTAGTTTTTCAGAAGTGGAAGTACTACATGATACGGATTCACCAACATTATTTCCTTATGCAATCTTCTTTGAAAAAATAAGAGATCATTTCAACAGTGTTCAGCAATGTCAGTTGTTTAGTTCTATTTATGCAATATTGGCCCAGGGGATAAATTATTGAATTCCAGTTACTTCACACACATAGCAGCTCTCAGGATCACGGAATAGCAGAAACTCTTTTTACAGTGCCCAAGAAGGCTGGGGGATGATTGTGCTAACTGTTGTGGCCAGGAAACTCCCAAAATTCAGAACAAAGGTTGTCAGTGCAGTGCTTTGTAACAAATAATGTCTTACTTGGTGCTGTAGAGCAGCGTAGGCCTGAATCACTCTCTGGAGCTACCACAGATCTGTACCTGATGTCTGAAAGTATTTTCTTCTAAAATAAAAATAAAATAGTGTACTAGATAGTGAAAGAAACTATAGTTAAATAGATAAATCTAGTCTGTGTTTGGACAGTACACCAATGATCTTTATGTTTTATTCCAAAACATAGGGAATGTGTAAGCTCTAACTCATTGATTAGCATTGCCTCACAGCAGTATGTTTATGTGAGACAGTGTATTTCATCCCTGCAGTTAGAACTGTACAGCTTTTACCTTCATCTGACAAGTTGGGAGATTGCTCAGGAGCTGCGTGTTTCGTGACCTCATTCCTGAGAGGCGATTATTTCAAGAGATTTTGTTGTTTTGCTTGGTTTAACAACAAATAGCTGTTGTTTGATATGACCTCCTTTTGAGTCTGCATCACCAGCTCTTGGGCTCATTTTTCTGTAAGATTATCTTTAGCTGCTGCTGCATGGGCTTAATAGATAAATTTCTTGTGTTTGGTATGGAATACACAGTCCTTTAGGGGGATAATGATCAGCCTTCAGCCTTCTATTTTGGTGTTTTTCAGATTTTAATTTAAATTATCTGATTTAGTCATCTTATTTGCTCTTGTCTTTAACCAGACACAGTACACAAAAACATATATGAGAAATTGAATACAGTTGTTACAAAAGAAATAGAGGAAAGTGGGCAAGAATTTGAATTTCTGCTTTGGAAGAAGTAAAGAGAGCAAGGTAAAATGCTTTCTGAATAAAGCATGTAACTTTATGCATTATTATATCTCAATATCTGAACTACAATATTTTTTACTTAAAGAATTTAATTTCCTTTTGTGCTAAGAAAATAAAATGTTCCCAAAGAATGGTGCAAGGTATCTTCTTCCATACTGCTCATTCCAACCCTTCTGCCATGGGCAGGGACGCTTTCCACTGGACCAGGTTGCTCAAAGCCCCATCCAGCCTGGCTTTGAATGCTTCCAGGGATGGGGCATCCACTGGGCATGTTGCTCTAGTGCTTCACCACCCTCACAGTAAAGAATTTTTTCCTAATATCTAATCTAAACCTACTCTCTGTCAGTTGGAATCCATTCTCCCTTGTCCTGTCACCACATGCTCTTGCGGAAAGTCCCTCTCTGTCTTCCTTGTATTCCTTCAGATACTGAAAGGCCATAATGAGGTCACCCCAAAGCCTTCTCTTTTCCAGGCTGAACAAACCCAGTTCTCTCAGCCTTTCCTCTCAGGAGCAGTGCTCCATCTATCCAATCAACCTGGTATCCCTCCTCTGAAATTGATCCAACAGGTCCAGTGGTGTTTCTGTGCTGGGGCCCCCAGACCCGGATGCAGTGCTGATGGCAGGGCAGGATCCCCTCCTGATGGTGCTCCGGATGCAGCCTTCTGAAGCTAAAACAACAGCTGTGTTACACCATTTGAAACTTAAACAGATGAAAAAATAATTAAACAGAGCAAATACAAACCCTCCATGTGAATTAAATGTCAAAGGCCTCTCTGTCCAGGCTGAGTCTTCTGGCAAAGTGCTTGCAGTGCACCTTCAAGAACCTCTGGATTACACTGTATGCATACACAACGCTGATTCTTCTCTCACATTACTGTGATTAATTAATGGATAGTGGATACTTTAGATATTAATTAGCTAGGATAATGTCCCTGTTCAGCAATGTCACTAATGACAGGGCAGAACTCATGCAACACGTCTGTGAAGGGCCTTTCTGACTAAGAGATTTTATAAGTTTAATTCAAAATGAAATTTTTCTTGGAACCACAAAACAAGTTTGGCTTTAAAATTTCCCAACGCTGTAGATGAGCAATCCTGAATTGATTAAGCTGTAGCTTGGTAGCATGCTAACACCTATAGTGCTTGTTAATATGGATGCAAATAATTATTGTCAGCACCTTGGGAGGTTCCAAGGTGTATATTGTGTGAGGGAGGTGCTGTTGGCAGGGAGAGGAAATGTATGCTGTGTATGCCAGTGAGTGCTATGCACATCCTAGTACTCACTGTTGCCTTGAAATAAACAGTGAGAATTCTGTTAATTTTAATGAAGGCAGTGTAATTACAGTGATGTGGGAAGAAAATCAGCTTTGTGTATGCACACTGTGTAATCCAGAGGTCCTTGGAAGTGGACTTACTTGTATTTTGCTAGAAGGCTGAGCAATGGGGAAGAGGGGAATTTGACACTTCATTCATTTTATGTTAACCTTTCCAAGAGACCAGGTTTCCAACAAGCTGTGCAAGTATCAAAGTTGATGATTTCAATGTGCAAAACACTGTAGATAGGTCCTCTCCTAGAATATGAAAGAACCAGTAGTAAATGTTCAGCAAAGGAGATTGATTTCCTTTTGTGCAGTTGGCATGTTTTTGAAATATTACCATGTTAGATTTATTTCTGAGTATTTATGGCAGAAGAAACTAGATGATCTACTGTCTGTTCTACCCCTGACTTGCAAATGAACTAAACATGGTACAGACTTAATAGTATAAATAAAGGAAAAACTCATTGAAAAATGGAGCACTTTATTAATAAAAATTGTATTAATCTGTAGAGAAAGACACACACACACACACACACAGATAAACATTTGTTTCCATAGTGCTAAGAGGCCAGCACAAAATCCTGTAGAATTTCAGGACATAATGCCTTTAGTATATCCATAGCAGAAATGGATTATACATAAATTAAACCACAAAAAAACAGGTGAACCTGTAATATTATGAAATACATGGCTTTTTGAAACATGATCCAGGTGGTTACATTACTTTTTGTTCCTTTGTACGTATTGGTAAATTGAAATTATTTCCCAGTTAGTGTGAAACAGCACTGGAACACTAAGTGTTGTATTTGTAAATGTTATTGCACGTTCATAAAAATTAGATACATAAATAGGTACATTCATGCGCAATTATCACACCAGCAAAAATTAAAATTATAAAGTGGAAATCATTTATTTCCTGTAAACATTTTTATATTGCCTGTATCAATTTTGAATTGTAGGAAGTAAACATCAGCATATATAAGCAAAACTATCAACCAGTATAATATTTCGTGTTACAATGCTAGGTCTTCATAAATTGGTGTCTTTTAAAATTACTTTACAATAATATATATTTATTCAAGATTCATAAAAGTACAGGAAATGAAACAACTGCATAAGATGTTACACTAAATGAGGTATTCAGGAAGATTCCTGCAGGAACAGTCAATTTTTATCTCATGTAGGCACAACATAACCACAATACAATGCAACAACTTTTTGACTGTCATATCTAAGTGTCTTCATACACGCTCTGAAAGGTAGCTCATATCAGTAGATACCTTGAATAGTCGGTTTTCTTTTACTGCATATGAAAATATGTGAACATTACTTATTATGATAAATTCTATAATGTATTAATACAAACATTTTATTCCAGTTATATACTGGAATATATATACATTTAACTCCAATTATATACTCGATGCTATAAATATAGTATAAATCCAGCAATGATTTTGCTGACAAAGCATATCAACAAACCAAAAAATAGGACTGATTACTTACAGAAAGTCAGAGAGTTTTCAATCATTGCAATTTTAAAATAAATTGTAGATAAAGTGTATTGATTGAAAGGAGTAGATTTTGACCGTGTTATCCAATAAATAATATTTATTTTGTTTCAAATGAAAGCTAAACAGTATTTACATGGAAATGAGAAGTACTTTTTTAATAAGCAGTCCTTTTTATTTTTGCAACTCTTTATGTGTGGGCTATGGCAATAGTCTTTCCATTTTAGAATGCTGAACGACTGTGAGTGCTGATCTATAAATACCAAGTAAAATAACTTTGAAATATTTATCAAAGTGGGTTTGTCCTTCTCCCTAGGCACAATGACAGAGACTCTAATACTAGACCTTGGGATTTTTGTTTTGTAACTCAAAAAGATTCTCCTGATTACAAAAGATGGAGAAGAAATAAAGTGCTAGCCTTCTTCCATGATTGTTGTGAAGCAGTGGCATGAAGCAGGTCTGAAGGAAGGCCTTTGCTGTGGTTTTATGTTTACATGTTTTCTGAATATTCAAAATGTTCCTCTTCATTCTCAGTCATACCAGGTCCCAGATTCAATCCAGAGTTATACTTACACCCTGTGCTTTCTTTTACTCTCAGCTTGTAATCAGCTCTGAATTCTGCAGCTTCTGAAGAAAGGCTTGTGTACCCCAAATCTTGTCTTTTTTCCTTAGCTACACCAGTTAATCTAAATAAACCGACAAACCTTAGTTTTAGGCATTTTATTAGAAGCAGTGAAGTTCGTGGTTCTGGGTGTGCTGGAGTCAATGGAAATGTGACTATCACTATTGCTTTACCATTACTGCATGTAAATACAGCCAAAATTTCTCTTTTGGAGCTGCTCAAGTGCTTCAAGTTACACATGTTTAAGTGCATTCCTGATCTACAGCCAGACTCCTCAGCATCTTTCAAAATTGTTTTGTAGTTAAAAAATTATGCTGACACTGTGTTGCAAAAACATTGTTTTTACTGGGTGAATGAAAAAGGTTACTGTACTTTTTTTGTCTAAAATCTGATCCTAAGTTATTTGGTAGGAAAGATACAATTCAAGTTTAGAACTTGAAATAGTAACATCTATGTTTATTTCCATTCAAAATGTTGTGGTTTTGTTGACTGAGTCATTTTCTCATTTAATTCTCCTTAAATGGCCTAAAAAAGGCAGAACACTTCATGTCATCACAAAGACCTGGATAAATATGCAGGGTATTCTGTAATGCAGTGACAAGACTGGGTATATCTTGTTTATTTATCTGAAAGTAATAATTTCTCAGAGCAAAGCAGGTATGAGCCTTATTGCAGGAAATAGAAGTTTTGGATATTGCTTCCTTTGTCTTGCAAACAGGAACATGTAAACCCAGCACATATTTGGTTATATTCCAGTGCCCCTTTGTTTGTTTTGGCATTTGCTTTACTTTTATATAAATTAGTAGAAGTTGCCTGGGTAATGTTTTTCATTCTATTGTTTGTTTACATGTCCAATGTCCTTAAAGCTTGTAGAAATCATGGACTGTTACTTTTTTTTCTCAAGTAGACTATAGTTCACTTTTCTCATACCTATGCAGAATACAGAAAATCAATGGTTGCAAAGTTATTAATTTTTAATTTTTATCATGAATTGGATACTATTATGGTGTTCAGCTGAATAATACATTATATCTAATGGTGCCTGGTATTATAAATTACATTTTGAACATAATATTTACTTGGAAAGCTAAGCAGTTATGCCTTGGAGTACTCTGTTTATCTATTTAAATCTCACCCCTCCAGCCCCCCAGAAAACCTGTGTGTGCCAGAGGAGGATCCTGAAAGAAGGTTTTCTTTTCTCGAGTAAAGTTTGTAGAATCAATTGTGTGAACAAAATAAAATCAAGCAACATAAGCAACGTTTTTTTATAAAAACACAAAGGTGAAACAGTCATGACATCTATTTGTAAAAAAACCATGAAAATATGTTCAGAAATGTCTTAAAATATTATTATTAACAATAGAAATAAAATACATTGGCTAAACACTGTCAAAATCATCAATACAGAATCCCAGATCCACTGTAAGGAAAGACAATCACTGTCATCAATATCCATAAGACCTGGTTGCAGCTTTGCATTACACAATGTTGGAGACAGTGGTAAAGAAGCTAGAAATAAAAACCCTGTGTAACAAATAGTTTCTTCTCTCCAGTGTGCAAAAATAATCCTTCATTGTCTGTCACAAGATCACCTGATTGAATAATCTGGCAAACTACTCTACACAGTTTACTCCATCATGTTGAGTTCTGGCTAGTACATCTAGGATTCGTTCCCAAGAAAATAGATGCTGTTTTCAGGCTTCTCTCACAAGGGATATTTTGAAGATCCAGATATTTTCCTGGCTGAGCAGAACTATAAAACTAAATTGTGAGCCTCTGCTGCAAGAATTTGGAGAACCCAGATTAAGAAAACTATGTATTGATAAAACTGTCTAAGGGAACAAAAACAGGAAATGTTTTTAGATGAGAAAGAGCTATCAGGAATTTAAACAGGAAAGGCTGAGTACTGTTTGTTACTGCAGAATGCTAATGCTGTGTGCAGAATGACCATTGCCCTGACTATGACAGCTTTGACAGACACTCTGTCCAAGGATAGGCATCCCAGATCAGCAGTGCAAAGTTGTTCACAAGGTGCTTCACTGGTTAAAAAAGTTTAAAATGGAATTAGAGTCAAGGGAGTCAGGCATCCAACTATCCCTAAATTAGTAGGACCAAGCTGCAAACATGAATTATGAGCAGAAGAAAGATCTCGGGCATGTTAAAAAAGCACAGTATTGCAGCTGATGTCAGAGAAGTCAGAGGCAAACTGAGGAAACCAGACAAGCAATGAGCTCCAGCTGGAGCTGAGTGCTGGAGTAAGGAGAGAGTAATCCAGAGCTGGTCACAGATGGAGATATGAGCAGGAACAGTGCTGGCACTCAGAATGGTTTGTCATTTGCAGGACAGAGAGCCTTGCAAAGAAGGAGGAGGGCTCAGTGCCATCGTGGCAGGTGCTCAGTGGTGTGAGTGCAGAGCTGCACTGCCCGAGGCTGTCTCAGGTGGGCTATGAACAGGCACCTGCTGGGCCAGGGGCTCTCAAGCCCACTCATCCCTTGTGGGCTCTGAAACTGGCCAGCTGAGACAGCTGTGCAGGTCTCAGCAGCTCCTGTGATGATGGATAAGGATGGTTCTGTCAATGGATAGCTGCAGTTCTCAGGTTTCAGTTCCAGAAGCTCACAGGACTCCTTCCTGGAGCGAAGGGCTGGGACAGAGCTCTGGTTCCTCAACAGACCTGTAAGCCATGGGCAGTTTTTCCCCAGAACAGTCTTGGAGTGAAAGTAGATCAGTAGTGTAGGAAGTGAGCAAAAGAATTTGGAATCCACAAACTGCATTTTTACAAAAAAATCCAAAACAACAAAACAAAAAATCAAACCACAAACAAGCCCCAACCCCCACCTTGCGATCTCCCCCCAACCCTCAAAACATTCTCAGAAGTTCTAAACTGACTTATTTGGTAGGTTTCCTTCATATTAAATAAGCCTTCTCACTCACTGACCTATGCATCCTTTAGAGCAAAATAAGAGTAAGTCCCAGCTCAACTCTTAGTTTTGCTAGGCAAAGCTGGCATGAGTTTGGGCTATATTGTGCTTTTCCATTTCTGAAATATTTTCAATTAATGTATAAACTATAGGTCTCTACAAGCATCTGTTCCTACAAAACCAGATCTGATGTTATTGTATTATCTATTATAAAAGCCACAATGAGATTATACATATAGAAAAGTTATTTTTTTTAAAAAATCATGGTAACAACATTGCAATAGTGCTGCTAAGATATCCCTTGCTACAGAAGGCTGGTCAGTCTGACCAAAATAACAGAAAACAGATACATGATATATTTCTTTATGAAGTAAAATCACAACAGATACACTTCTTTATGAAGTAAAAAGTAGGAATAAAATCAATTCCAACCAATATTTTACTGAATTTTGTTTTCCAATTTTTTTTTTACTTTTTTGATGAAAATGTGTAAGGTTTTGACTAAGTATTCCATGACATTCAGACTTCAAATGCAGCAAAATGTCTTTTCCATGATTCAGACCTTAGAGGGATTGCAGAGAAGTGAGCTGGCAGATCTTTAAAATGTATATGAAATTTTGTGTCTTTATATAGGTATGTATTTTTGTTGTTTGTGACATATATGTAAATAGTTTGTCCAGATTTTCATGGATGGATGGAATTTGTAGAAGAGTTCTGCAGGAAGCAGGACTCATTTCTGTTCTGTTCAGCATAGTGCATGATAACTTCAAATTAGTTATCATACCATATCTGATAAAATGTGCATATGACACACAGGCCAACAAAACATTAAGTAATGATGAGGCTAAAGCAGTTATTTGTAGTATCCTAAAATTCTTGTTCTGCAGGGCCCTGGGAAAGGGGTAAAAGTTGTTTATACAGCTAAATAAAGAGTAAGTGTATGAAGAGGCAGTTTTATCTCTCCTTGAGGTTTTAATTAGACCAATATTGAAATACTACTTAGAGAACTAATGTGGATGCACTGAAAAAAAGGTAATTGAAACTCTACGGTGTAAATCATCATTAAAATGCCCAGGGAGAATTCTCTAATAAAAAGGATGAGGAACGTGAGCAGCAGCAGAAGGAACTGGCTGTCCTGTGTCTGGAGCAGCTTGGAAGGGCTCTCAAAAGGTGTCACACATCCAAGTGGTACCAGGGAACAGACAGGGATGGATTTGAAGTGGCTGCCTCATGCCAGGCAGAGCACTGAGGAGACCACTAAAACTTTCTTTCTCAATGACAAGTACACAATTTAAGGGTCAGTGATAGATGGAATATTAAATTAGATAATCTACTTTTTATACTTCCTTAATGCCATACGTTTATAGTATGCCTATAAATAATAAGTAAAATAATTTAGGAATAAACCGTAACAAATCTCTGATTAGAAATTGCTTCAATATGATCTTGCAAAAGAAGGATCCTCCAAGTGAAGCAGATTCTCAAAGCAGCATGATTGTCCCCTAGTTAAAATAAAGCTATGTGACTTGCCACAGAGAGCTGTGATACATAATTCTGTAATTTGAATAAAAGGAACCTTTTAGTTCATTCTGAAATGTGGTGGAGATACCTGGCAACTTTGATGTTCCTTTGAACTCCCTTTTAGCTCATTGCTAGCCAAATGGCTGCTGGGCCTTGCAGATATAGTTTAAAGCCTTATTTATGTTACTGATTAAAAATAATGTAAAAGCCTCTGGAAAAAAGAAGTCTGGGCACACAATAATGCAGAATAGGGCTATCCACCAGCTTTACTGAGCCATTTACTGGATCTGGCTGCTGAGTTTTGATTCTTACTTACCTTACTGTTTTCAGATATTGGTGAGTGGCAGGAAAAAGAAGTTGGTGTTGGCACCAAAAACCCACTTTGGTAGTGATGTTATTGTGCAGAGTAGTCCAGCTCCTCAGTCTCTCATCTGATATCTGAACAGGATAATGTATGTAACTGAATAGATGTGACAATGGGGAGTGAGGAGCTAGTGCTTTCCAGTTGTGCCATCATGGGTGGACACGTGACTGTGTGACTGGACTGCGGTGATTACAGGCACAGGTGACACCGTCAGCAGCACTGACCCTGAGCTGGCTTTGCACAGGGGTCCCCACGCTGTGCAGGGCAGGAGCAGGGCAAGTTCTGAGCTAACGGGGCTGTGACAGGAAAACACGTGGCACTTTGTTCTCCAAGGAGGGCTCGTAAGGCCAGGCAGTGCTGCCATACCTGGCCTGCACTGCAGAACTGGGGCCCTGGCCCCTCTGCCCCCTCAGCACAGTTTCAAAGTGTTTGTGTGACCTGGACACCCTCTGCTAGTGTCCACAGTCCAAACAGTAATGAGTGCTCATGGTGTGCCCTATTTAAGGCCATAATACAGCAAACAAGCCAGATTTCAGGGATAAGGAACTCTAAAGGTATCATAGAACCATGGCCTTTTTCTTAGGAATAGATGTTCTTCAGTACTGCCTTGGCCACAGCAGCCTAGCCCATCTAAACATAAATGTTATTTTTCACACCAAACTTTTTGATTTTAACTTCCTCTTTTTGTATGTGTATATATTGTTTATTCACAAGCATGACACAGCTTCCAGTGGGTTGAAGCAGGCAGTGGGGTATCTCTATTCATACATTTCTGCTTTTTAATAGGAGCTATTCAGAGCAAGACAAAAGGTTCATTGAATGCTGGGAGAAATTTTGTATCATAGAGTCATTTAAATGTGAACTAGGACATTCTCTGGAAAATTACATAAAATGGCAAGTGACCCTGTGTACAATACTTGCTTTCAACATTATCCAAGGCCAAGACAGGCTTTTGACAGTTACATAATGTAGATGGGTCATGATCAGCCAACTCAGAAATGTTCAGCATTGTGCAAAATGAGAATCACATTTGACAAAGTTGAAACAAAAAA